>VTPC01090950.1:0-16278 GCA_011009095.1 Ignelater luminosus
TTTTTGTGTCGTTTTCAATATTAATCAAGTTAGATCATTACAGCACCTATCATTTACTTACTGTCATTAGTCAAATATGTATCTACGTACAACTTACAATTAGTATAATTTGTAAGTATTCAGTTTTTAATTAATTTTTACTCGTTAGTAACGTTCTTTTAGTTTAGTTTTTTATTTTGTTGATTATTGATTTGTAGTCTATGTACTTTACCTTTTCCAAATACCTAGATACGTACTTAATATTAATCTACATAGAATATTCTAATGCAGATTTTGAATCTTTACTCTCGGGATCCCGAAATTAATAACATCAATCCCGGGATTTCGGAACCAAACCCGTAATTGATCCCGAAATATTTTTCTTCTATTATTTTTATAAATATACGAGTAAATTTCAATATAAATAGATACAAAAAATATTTTTATTAGCAAATGCAACATTTTTCCTATTACGTATTATTATAGCTGCTACAAATATCGTTGGACAATCAAGAATCTTTAGCTCATTTAAAAACTTTTCTTGGAAAAAACAAGCCCATATGATGCCGAATCATTTAAATGCAGTAATATCTTTGTAGCTGAAGAAAGAACTCTGTCAGATTTGATACTGGTTGGCGGAATGGTAATTAAGTTGCCATAATATCTTTGCAAATGTAATCTTCGTAAACCATCATTTCTTTTTTAGTACTACTTAAAGATGTTTCTGTATTACTTCTTAATTGGTGATCCCTATTTTATTTGGGTTGTAGTTAGTCGCTTGTCTATGGGCTGTTCTTACGGCCTCCGGATTTCCGGTATCTGGCTAATAATTTTTTAGTTAAGTGACACAAGAAGAAAATTATTAATTTTAAGTAAAAATTTAAAATCCTGCTAAATTTGAGATCCCGAATTCCGGGATTCTGCATTGACTATTTTTGCGGGATTTCAGGATATCGAGATTGTATTGAAGAAATGCTTGCAGACCTTTAATACAATAAACGAAATGCTTCAGAATGTTGCAAGGAGCGTTCCTGAAAGAGAATGAGAATACCATCTTCATGGGAGATGGCTACATTGAAAACATGTAAAGATGTCAATTTTATGAGATTTGTTTCAATGTTGTACTGTATTTGTTATTTACTTAGTAACGCAAATACAAATTCAAGACTGAGTAGATTGTTAATTTTAGATTAATGTAATGATTTGTGATGGCCTTAATAGTTCAGCTCACAGAACTACATACTTGAATGTACTTGATTAAACCTTTCGTGTATGGTCGCTAGTTATACGAGTTTTGCCGATCGCGAATACTCGGTAATAGGGATGCAACATCGTTCGTTAAAAACATCGATATCGAAACATCGATGTTTTTAAAATTGAAATATCGATGTCGATGTTTTTTAAAATACTCGCAGAGTTGACAAGTACGGCCTTGAAATACGGAGAAAAAGCGTTTTCCTATAAATTTGATTGAAATAGATTCGTTTTGGTAATCATGATTACAGACAAATAATTACTTACTTTAAATAATACAGATATAATGTACTAGGATATGAAGAGTGGTAGAACAACAAAATAAACAAAATCAGATAGACAAAGATAATCAAATTTATTATGAGTAGAATTAAACAAAACTTATTACCTATTTGTTTCTCATAACAGAATTCAAAAACAATAATTTCGATAATCTACTGCCAAGCAATCGATTTCTTTCTCGAGTAATAATAGCTCCAGCTTCAGAAAATAACCGCTCACTGGGGACTGAAGTTGCTACTATTGGCAAATGTTTCATAGCCGGTTTATATAAACATGGAAATACAGTTTGCATATCGTCCCAGATTTCTATAGGATCTCCTTTTATTGGGGTAACAGGTGATGACACAAACATGTGAAATTCTGATTCCGCTTTTCTGTTGTCATTGTCCATAGTTTTGTTTTTCATGTTATCGTGTGTCAATTGTTTGTGGTAACTCCATATATCAATTTCACGTTCTGTCTTTTCTTCTTTTTCTGATTCGTCAGAAGACTCTAGTGGTAAAAGCATAGTTTGCATATTTTTTACACAGTTGTTCACATAATTCAAGACTTTTGCTTTTGCAGTTGCATCTTTAAAATGAATGAGCTTAAAACGCGGATCCAGTGCAGTTGCTAAAGCCAAAGACGAGCAGTGTTCTAGCTTGTCAAATCGCTGTATTACCTCCTTCTGAATTTCTATCTTTAAAGAAATAGCAGCTTTAAATGTCGGAGAAAAGTTTTCCAACATTCCTCGCAAACAGCTAACAAGTGGAATGACTTTGCTCACGGTGACATAATTGTGTCCAGAAATCTCTTTTGTCAACCTTTCAAAGGGTTGTATCAGTTGCACGATTTCACGCAGATAGCCTATTTCACTAGATGTCAGCATTGGCGGAGCATCGGAACGGCATAGCAATATTGCACCAATCGTCGAAACTAGCTCTAAGAAACGTTCTATCATGTAAAAGGTGGAATTCCAACGAGTGCGTACATCTAGAATAAGCTTCTTTGTTTGACTTTCTTTTAAACCGGCATCTCTTTGTTTTTTACGCAACTCATCGCTCGCATTGACACTGCGTTTAATGAACTTCACAATTTCGCGTACTTTGCCTATAATCTGAGATGCAGTCTCAGATCTCGTCAACGGATTATCGATGGTTAACTTCACTGTATGAGCAAAGCACGGTATTACTTTTTTTTCACCAAACATGTCTCTATTCACTTTCATAACCGTACTGTCATTATCAGTTACAACAGCAGTAACTTTATCAGTTGAAACACACCAATCGGTAATGATCTCTGTAAGCCTTCGTTGTACATATTCTGCCGTATGTCTTTCGAACAATTCAAAAACTCCCAAAGTACCACTTGTAAGTTTCGATTTTTCTAAAAAGTGAATGGTGACCCCAACAAAAGACTTATTCTGCATTGTCTCTGTCCATATATCATATGTGAGGCAGTAATATTCTGCTGATTTTATATATTTTTTGAAAACATCTGACATGGCTTCATACTTATCATCTGCCCGTTTTTGAACGTTTCTCTAGAAGGAATTTTATATAATGGCACAACTTCCTTCATAAGTTGTTGGAATCCTTTCCCTTCCACAACTAAAAACGCTTTATGATCCAAAATGATAAAATTCAAAATCGCCTCGGTGATTTTTTTATGTTTGGTACCTTCAGTACTTGTTATACTTTTAATGTTACTAAACAATTCGCCCACATTGGGCTGTTGTCGAGATCTTTGTTTAGCTTCAGTGTTCGAGCACATAGACGTAACTGTTGAACTGCAACCAAAACAACCAGAAGTACTAGCTCCTTTATTAACAATGTCCGTGGAATCAACATCTATTACCGACGTTAGTAGCGTAACTGCATCAGTACTTTCAGCATTACTAATAGCGGCTTGGCTACTTTGAGCAGGCTTATTGGTTTCATCATTCGATTTTAGTTTCTTTTGAGAAGGTTCTTCTGTTATCAACTCTTGAACAACATCGGAGTGTTTTTTTCGATGTGACCCCGAAGATTAGTAGTATTACCTGAAGTCTTCAAGTTTTTATTGCAAAATTTGCAAGTTGCTTCCTTATCATTGTCACCTCTTTTGAAGTAATTCCAAATTGCACTTTTCTTTTTATTTTTCGGCATTTTATCTGAAAAAAAAAATGAATTTAATCTGTTAAAATCTAACTATAGGTACGCGTCGAACATACACAACACACTAAAATAATATCGATAACAAAATATTTTAACCGATGCCCAGCACTATTACATTGTGGACAATAATCACTTGTGATCAAATTATACCTAAGTACAATTTCTACTTCGAAAATAAGTGTAAACAGTAGATTAAATATTAATAACAACATTTCACAAATGTCTGGTCTAGCTCAAAGCGCCAAAACTTGACAAAAACAACCTTCATTCAAACATAACCAACAAATTTTTAAGTAGGTACTTTTTTACGTCAATTGAACAATATACTTACATAACGCTGCTTTTGGATCCTTACGTAGTTCTATTTATACAAAATCACGACTTTTTCAATTCAGTTTTTAAAATTCAGTTTTTGGTGAAGTAGCACAAACACGAACAACGCGGCACACGGACGCCAAACATACTAGTCTAACTCTAACTCACTTGTTCGCCATGCGATCCGTTCGTCTAATTCCCTCCCCTGCGTAAGCGTAGAAGCGGGATAAAAATAGAGAAACAAACGCGTGCGAGTGACGCAGATTATAGTTACTTACAAAGAGATGGCGCTGCAATAGAACATCGTTCATAAATGATCGATATATCGATGTTTTCTTGTTGTTCAACATCGATGTTAAAACATCGATGTTTATGAACGATACCTCGATATTTTAAAACATCGATGTATCGTTTGCATCCCTACTCGGTAATGGTGACACAAAAGGCATCCTGATCAAACTTCATACTCCGATACGTTGGACTTATAAGTTTTCAAAACAAACGAGTAAATTTAATCTTTAAGTACTCATGCAGGGCTCTCAGGCCCCAAGTGCGTTTTAAACTTAAATATTTTCTGTGCTTTTGTGCCTAGGCTGTTGTTCAATTATGTAATCTTCAAACACATATTTGTGAATGTAACTAGCGTGTTAGTTACTAAATACTCCGCTGTATTTTAAGTAAATAAATAAATAAACACGCAGTGCGCGACCTGGTGCCTTGAAGGCCTGACGAGAATAGTTACGTGCGGTCTATTCTGCAGTTTTGTGTGGTTGTCCCGGTCTATGTTAGCAAACAATATTTTGTATTTACATCAGTAGTACTTTGTTAACCTTTGCGTAGATGGTATGGCCGATAATAGTAAATGATTGCTAACCGATCCGATGAAAGTGATAGTAGTAGCATATCAGCGGCGATAATTTCTTCCTTGGTAAGTTTCTTCCTACTTTTGACACATTTATGTTAGGATACGATTTTTATTAAAAAGGATGAAATTTCGACAGCAAAATACTTCCATTCCTTCTCGGACACAAAAACAATATAATTATCCCCCCACCTAGATGTAAAATTGGTGCAAAACATATGAAACGCGTTGTTGAAGCATTCGCTCTTTTCTTTGATGACCTGGTAATTGGAATGATATATATATATTCAAGCAAAAGTATTACCCAACTATAAAAGAAGCAGGCATGCAAAATTAGTGACAAAAACTGAAATAAAAGTCTTTAAAAATTAGATTGCTTTCTGATCGTTTGCAGATTGACTCAGAACCACAAAGAAGCACTTATCACAGGTTTACTAAAACGATGTCGCATGTTCTCTATCAACAGATCGACAATTTAAACGAAATATGTTCACGTTGCAAAAAAATATCTGTTTAGAACATACAAAAATACTATGCTTGGAATGTTGTAGCAATTAGTTAAATTCCTTAGGTTGTAGGTTTTACCGTTTCATGTAACTAAAATACTTCTAATACCTCATAAAAATATTTATTCTATAAATAAGTGTATTAAAGTCTTCCATACTATATATGTGTTATTCCAAAATAAAACAAAAAGTATGATGGTATGTATCTATCGTCCCTAATAAACATTGGGCCTTCGAGGCTTCACGCAAGCACTTAGGTATGTAAAGTTCACGCCAATACTTAAAGGTTAATAGATTTGTACTGTAATGTATTTTTCTTCTTTCTCCAAGCCAGATTTAAAGTTGTGAAGCTGTCGTACCAGTTCAATGGTTCGAGTCCTGACATTAATATCTTAGCTCCTTTAGTAATAGGAAGATTTTTTGTTAGTTTTATGCGTTCTATTTAGTGTTAAAATATGCTGTATACTTTCAAAAACACCCTGTATATCTGGCAAAACTACAAATTAGTAACGAAACAAAATCTACAAAACAAACATTCTTTAGTATGTTATCATACCGGGATAGTATAATTACAAAGTTGTGTCCAGAATTTCAGTAATAGTCAGGAAACTTTACCGTCAAAATAAGGAGTTTACTAAAGGTTAAAAGAATAGATAATACCTATGTAAGTAGATTATGTTCATTGCTTCATGATACCTTCACATGGTGTAGGAAAACTGATGACACTTAGATTCTGAATGCATTTTTTCGGTAAATCTAAACTATATGACTAAAGCAAAGGAAGTGCACCACTAGAAATTTTGATTTATTTCAAAACAGTTACAAGGTAGTAAATCATCCCAACGACTCAAGTTTCAAGATTATTTACATCTTGGTAGAAATGCCCTTCATGACAGACTTTAATCTGAATTTCTTGCAATTGTTTACAGAATATAAAAAAAATGACTTGACTTTAGTTAAATTTATTGGAATTTCTCATTTCCCGTAGACTTTACTACAAGCTGATTTTTCACTTTTCTTGCCAAAAGAAGCGAAGATTATGAGAAAGTGTGGGGCGGCCACTATCTCTCAACTTGAATTGTGTTGTGCATATTTGGAATATTTATAATTTAGAATGCATGTGTCGATTTCACAAATTAAATCCCAAAGAGTCAAAACGTCTACTCCTTTAAAAACACTCAAATAGTGCATAGACCAAGAGAATACTAGCTCTTATGGAGACTGAGAGAAGTCCTACATCATACTAAAGGTTACATCAACAAAAACTTCAATATCTTCAGAAATAAATAAAAACGGTAGAGCAGAGAATAAAACATTAGTTGATAGCGAAAGAATTTATAGTAAAAAAAATTTTTTTAAATTTTATTTATTTAATTATCAATTCGTTAAAAAATCTAAATCTATCGTAGCAGATTCTATTACCAAACAATTGAGAAATTTGAGAAAGCTTAAATCATTGAAATCCGTTAACGTTATTTCATCTTTACGTTTAACCCGGCTAGAGTTAGATATTAAGTGGTCCACTTATTCTGTTGAACACTGTCTGTTAACATTTTCTATAATATGATATTATTAGAGTACGCTTTGAATTGAAGAATAAAACTGACTAGAGAAAAGAATTAGAAATTACGCAAATGAAATAAGGGAAGGGGATCTAACAAAATAATGAACGACCTCAAAGGTAGTAAACTTAGCAAAGCAGGGTCATAAACTCATAGCCATTACAGCAGAACATTTATAACTTCAGCTAAAAGCAACAACACTGAGATCTTCTATACTCATTTTATAAGTGAGTATTGCTGTATTTTTAATGCACCTTTACTCTGGGGGATAATCATACATTTACCAGGCCAGTGTCATGGTTACTTGTTTTTTAGTAATTGTGGTAAAGGTCAGTTACATCCCACACAGACGTATTATCTAGTATATCTCCAGATGCCCTTTTGGAATGTTACATTAAAGTGTACCTATGCAACTCAAATAATTCTTCCAACCATTTTTCGGAATCATAATATTTACATTATCATGCAATATGAGTATGGCAGCTTGAATATTAGGTTTTGTATTCTTTCAGATTTGTAAACAATAGAACAGAATTTCGATAACAAAAGGAAAAATGCATTGGACTTATTTTCGGCTCTTCTTACAATATTAATAATGGTGAACTTCGGAACCCGAGTATAATCATTTTACGATATCCAGCTTTTATTTAAGTTGACAGAATTGGTAGAAAGGTAGTTCATTGTTTTGTATAAATTAAAAGCAATTATAATTCAAGTTTGTTGCTAATAAGAAATGCAGACTTACTAGCGTTTATGAAAGACTGACTAATTAATGTAATAACTTTGCTCAAAATCAAAACAAAAATATTAAGAGACGAAATAAATTTTTAACTAATAAAACACAAGCACGCATGTGTTAACATTTCGTTTCCTAGAATTATTCGCACAGTAGTACCTACTTCACAACTAAATTTCATGTTAATGCGTAATTTTGTATTTTAGAATTCGCTCTTGTTTTGTACTAAATCGAATCACGTTTTACAGCTTACTTAAAAAATCCATACAAAGAAGATGATTTTAATTTATGGCCCGTAGAATGGGGTTAACAGGCAATCTTAATGTTTATTTACAACACCCTCCATATGTTAGTCGCCAGAATGCCGTATTTTATGGTTCCTAAGGGCCGAACTTCTTTTTCTCTATCCGATTACGGAACAACGTTAACGAAAATAAAATAAGTTTAGAGGTTAAGCTGATCTAGTCGAGAAAGGATTTTCTTTAAAACTATACCGCTGTTCCGACATAAGATACAAACAATTCTTTCTGAATTTGTGTATTTTTTTGGAAAACCCTCAAGAAACCTCAGATTCTATTATTACTATATGTTGCGTAGGTGCTACAAAAACGAGAAATTTCATGTTTCCAAGATTAAGTTAGAGATGAAAGGTCCTATCTACCATTTTCACTGCTATATCTACTTTATACAAAAAGGGTTGCGCAAAAAATTCCATTTGAAACATATGCTTCAAAAATATTGTCATTTCAAACGCTTTTAGTAGTTTTTGCGATACAGCAGCAGCACAAAGAATTTTATTACTGTTTTGATGATGTGGTAATCTTATTATTATTTTATCATTGCTACGTCATAACTGTGAGTATACCAATTAATTTACAACATAAACAAACTCATGAAAAGTTTATTACAAAAAATATTGACAAGTAAGATATAATGTTATCACACGTTTACCACAGTTTTATAAAATTTATACCTAACTAAAAAGAAAAACGTGCAAGGAAAATACATATGCGAAAACTCGTTTCCATAAAAATTTGTTTTAAATGTAAAACGTTTTACCTTGCCTTCAGAAACGTAAAAGGCGAATAATTCTTAAAATTACTACGCCATGTTAAGATATTTCTTTTAGGGTTTTTATGTTTTCTGTACAATATTTTATTTTTGAATATAAGAATTTTAGGAAAAAGGAAAATTAATCTTCACGACCCTAGATATTTGAACATCTTGCAATTGTTAATTTTAAACAAGTAAAAGTGATTATTCACATGTACTGAAAATCGCCATATACATGCAGTTTTTAGGAACAAGGAAATGATCCAAAGTAAAAACTGCATGTGTATGCTACTTGGGATACAATCATCTACAGGCGGTCACTGTACAGACTATTATCCAAACGTAATGGTAAAATTCATTACACACATGCAGTTTCAGTGTAGGTTATTTACTAAATTAGTGCTTTGTCGTCAGTTAATGGAATGAATTAAAAACTTTTGTTCGACATCAATACCATTTGCATGGTGAATGCTTCGATTGTCTGCAGGCTATTTATCTAGCAGAATTTGTTTTCAGTTATCGAACTGATATTACGTGGGTTGATTTTAATCATTACCTTCGGTTCCGGCCTATTGGCCGTTATTCCCTTAAAAAATCTGTGAAGGACCATCTTAAGGGCAATAGAGAAGAGCTTTCATATAGAAGAGGAAATTCTATACAGGGTGGTGAAAAAATGACAATACAACACTATACTGCAGTATTCAGGGATATTCCCTGCCTACGAAAAAATGTTAAAAGAAAATTTCAAGAGTTTTTAAAAATATTATGGTTTTAAAAATTAAATTTAACGTTTTTAGGATTAAACAACTCTAAATGTTTTAACAATCTTCTGAAAGAAAAACATGTTTAGAATCGTGATCAATAACTGTTTTTATTTGAAACAAACAAATAATATCTTTTTTGCACGACTATTTGTAAAGTTGGCGGTTTACAACTCGTTGTCAATGTCAAAAGTTGGCAATTATAAACATTTGCAATTAATTCGCCGTATCGATGTTATAAAAGCGTATCGATGTTATAATGAAATGCATATTTTTATGATCTTGGCCAACTTCATTTTTTAATATACTGTTAATGGCTTTTCTTTAAAATTCGGTCGTGCAAAAAATATTGTATACCGTAAAATGAGGTGAAGCTGACCGACTGGGTGAAGTTGACCATCAAGTTAAAACTTCTAAAACCTTGCATTAGTTTTTATTTCCAATTAACAAATTTAGTTTAGTTTGAGACATTTGTGGTAACGTGTGATTTTAATAATTAAAAAGAGGTTCTCTGCTTATGGATTTATCCTCTGTCTATCAAGGAGAAGCTTTTAGCGAAAATTTTCAGTGATCAACAAACTCCTCTCGGTGTAGGTGTAGCTAAGGTAATAGCTGATTACCTAAGAGAACAGCAAAATCCCAAAAAACGTAATGCTACAACAAAAAGAAGAAAGTTTAATGTTATACCTGGGAAATCAACTGCATTTCAAGACAGTCCAAAAAAAAGTAATAGTGAAGACATCGTGCCATCAACGAGCAAAACACAAACAACGAAAAGAAGAATTTTTGAAAAAAGCAAAGAAAGTTTGGAGGCAGAGACTAATGCAAGCAAAGAAAGTAATATAGGATAGGAAAATACCATTGTGAAAGTTAGACCTAATATTTCTCAGGAAAAGAAACACCTCCACCCAAATGGTTTAGAAACAAATTTTTGGATTATAGTGGAATATCAAACTAAAAAAACCATTAAACATTATGTTGGAAAGGTTATAGCAATAAACAACGAAGAAGCCAATATTAAGTTCCTAAAACGGTCTAAGTCTGGAAAATTTAAATGGCCTAATGTTGAAGGTGAAGATACTATTTCTATAAACAATATAAAAAAACGGCTAGGTGTGCCAAAGGTTTGTCAAAGAGGTAAGCTTTGGTTTGACTTAGACATGTCTATACTTAATTTTACAAAAGCGGTTTTATGTTAAGAAGAAATGTGCTTTGTAGGGTTAATTTAAGTTTGTACTGTAAATTTTTTTACATTTGAACAATTTGTGAAAAACAAAATTTATTAAAATGTTAATAATGAATTAAAATCATTTTATTTTGGTAGTCTTCACCTTAGCTAGCTACAAATCATATTTATAAAGCAAAACACATATGTGGTCAAGTTCACCCCATACGGGGTGAAGTTGACAAACACTGCATTTTATTTTTTTCCAAGATAAGGCTTTACAATATTGACAATTTTGTTTACTAAAGTTATAGTTAAAACTCGCACACATATTATAGCACAAAACAGTTATTACATTTATTTTGTTATCTAGTAAAGTTTGGCAGTTAATGTTAAAAATCGGTCAACTACACCCCATTTTACGGTACAATAAGGGTGTAAAGTTGACTTTTTTGAACGAGTAAGAAGCTTATGGTACGAACGACGAACGAGTACCATAAACCAATGCCGGTTTAGTGTAAAAGTATGAGCTGGAATATTGTGTATTATCTTGCTTGGTTTAGTCTTACTTTCGGACAGATTAAACAGAAAAATGTTTTTAAATTTCCTGGAAGAAACCTTTGTGAATCTCGTTGACTATATTCCATTAGCTGTAGTACATAATTCTTGGTTTCAAATGGATCAACCACCAGCTTACAACAAAGCTGCAGTGAGAAATTGGCCTAATGCCAATTATCCCAGCAGGTAGATTGGTAGAAATGGTACTGTTTTAGAGACAGCAAGAAGTCCCGATTTGACACCACTGAACTTCCTTTTATGGAATTTTGTAGAGAACTACATCTACCGAACACCTGTTAACAATCGAGAAAAACTTCGTCATTGCATTGAAGGCGATTTTCTGCTGGTAACCAAGAATATGTTGCATACCATCAAGAGAGCTAGTGCTTGTGCAGCAACAAGTGGTAGTAGTTTCAAACATCTACTTTAATGCTAAATGCAAATGTCATTTTATCTTAAATTCTTTTCTGTTATTGTCTTTACCGTTATTGTTACTTTTTTACTATTGTTGTTGCTATTACTGTTGTCACTTCCATAAGTGTGAAACTACTCTGTTAATAAGCTAATTTAGTAAAAAAAGTATGTTTATGAAAAGTCGTTTACATGTCGCTATCATTTCTTTTTCAAAATCATAGCAGATGACATAAATAAAATTATTTATCTACGACTCTTCAGTAATATAGTTGTTATACGTGTAACCATAGGGATATAATCATATTTATAAAACACTAGTGTATTATAGATTTTATTCACTGGCAGTGTTTTGTTTGTTGCATATTTATAGATATAAACAAAATAGAAATTGTTATAATCTCAAACTATTTATTGTTAGAAAAAAAATTTGGACATCGCCTCCCTCCACCTCCAGATCTTCCACAGAAGTGTTAGAATCGTAGATAAAACGTCGTATTCGACTCGCACATAATGGCCATTATGTGCTCGTTGAATAATCGACTATTGTTTAAATAGACACTTGCTATAATAATAAAATTAATGTTAAGTGTGCACAACTTAAACTGACTACCGACCCAACTTTTCTCTGGTGTTTGAGAAAATGATAATTGACATAGAGAGTGCAGATTCGCCATAAGCTTCCTTCTGGCGCCTTAACATCATGTTTTGTAAGGAACTTTATGACCACGCAATATTCAATGTTCTGTATTTTAGGAAACTATTGTAAACAACGTTCTACCCTTGACAGTTGTGAATCAATAAAGTAACAGAAATAAATGGAACCAGGTATCTTAGCTAATCGAACATTACTGCTTCCAAAGCACATGCGATCTTCCTTTTCAAATACAAAACGCTGAGGAATCCTGCTGCCCTACTCGTAAAATATGCTACTGTTTTCTGTTGAATTAAAATCTTACCCATTTATCATATCAGTTTTATTACTTTTCGTTTCTTTTATTCATTTTTCTGTCATTTGTTTGGTTGTTTTTCTATCTGGTTTGTTTACTTATAATATTTTTATGTATCCAATCTACTACCTACTGCTTTTCTTGTCTAGACAGAGTCTATTTAATTTTCAAAAATTCCCACATTTTACTCGAATTTCTCTATGCAAAGGTATGGCAGTTTAGTACCATTTAAAACAGAAATTAAATATCTATGAGATAGTAGGGAGAATACTTGGGTTGTATTAAAAAAAATCCTGTGGTGTCACCAATTTTGTCATGTAAAAGATAAAGATCGTAGAGCTTATTGTTCCATTTAAGAACATTGCAGTTTGATGAGTGTATTTCTATAGATAAAGATGCTGCAGCTTAGATCGTTTCTTAGGAGACAGTATGTGTTTTAATTTCTCAAAAAAGAAAAATTTGTAATGTGTCAATCTTAATCAATTTAGCAAATTAGCCTAGCATGGCTAGTTTATAAAAATGAAACTCACATGAAGTATTATCTATATCTCATCCTTTAACAGTACAGGAAAGAAGCAAAGAAGAAAGATTATTGTGTTTCATTCCTTCCTTTGAGAAACTGTAGTAACTTTCCTTCCATCAAGAATAGAAATATGTAGGAATGGCGAAAGGCGGATAAGGTAAGATATTCAAGTACATATCCACGTTGCATTACTAAAAAAACAGTTGAATCGGTCCAGAAATTTGACACCCAAGTCTATCGAATTGACCTAAAGTGTTACTGTTAATCTTCTTTCTATACTTTGCCTAAACGTGATTTATAAGCAATTACGCCCAGCATTTTATATTTAGAATACACATAAAAATGTATTCGTTAATTTGAATAGCACTTCGCAATGACGTACGTAAGAGTAGGTGTTCCGTTTAAAATTTTGAGGTTAGATGTACTGAAGCAAACATAACTACCTTTATAATTAAGTTAATTGCGTACTCTAATGTGTTCTCCATAAACTAACTGAAGAGTTTTTTCTGATTTTAATATTGGTTATTCCTTGGATTTGCATCTGTCTATCCTGAAATTTGTCTCCTAGATTCAACAAAAGTTGTACAACGATTTTTTAAGATTTTTAATAGAAATAATATTGTTTGTAATATGGTATTATAAAACATTCTGAAAGCCACTTTCCTTGGGTGATGGTTTCGTTTAATGAATCCTAACGCACGACTTTTTAAAAGTATGGCTGTTCTGATAAAATATAATTTAGTACTAACACGCATTGATAGTATTTAGTGAACTTTTTACAAACTTATTGTATTTTAGTAAGAAAGGCTCAAAGTGAAAGCTTAGTTTTTGAAGAGATTTCTTTTCTACACACACCTACGTAGTTTTATTATCACAAAAACAGTTAATGTTTACGAAATACCTATACATCAGAACGGAAACGCGGCGCGGCTTCTTATTAAATTCAAGACAATACAGCTGATGTTTTCCTGTTATCGTAACTGAATCGATATTCTAACGTATTTAGTGACTGAGGTTAAATTTTAATAAAGACCACTTTATGGTTTTAGGATTTAAAGTTAGTGTGTTTAAAGATATAGGTTCAAAATAGAAAGAAAACATTATTAAATTCAAAGATTGTGCTTTTCAAATAAAAGATGAACTCATTCAAATGTTAATATTTCCAAAGCAGGAAATATAAAATTGCCCTATCTTTTAATGGAGTTTACATATATTTAATATAAAGACAAAAGTCTATTGTCTCCCCACAAATATGTTCAAAAAGTCGTGCAAGCATTGACCATCATACCTCCAGACGATCGTTTGGATGTCCAAACAAGATGAAACGATCGTCTGGAGGTATGATGGTCAATGCTTGCACGACTCATATTTGTGGGGACTCAATAGACTTTTGTCTTTATATTAAAAGAAAAAGATGAACTATTTCCCAAGCGAGTTTCACACACAAAATTCTAACTTGTAGTAAAAGTACAGTATTTTGTGGAAATAAAAAAGGAAAAAACCTTTAATATTGCAAAATCACTTATTTTACATCCCATGTTAAACAATTAGAATTCGTAGATTAACTTAGAACGCGTAAAGAGATTTGAGCTGATTGCACTCGCATCGTCAGCGGAAGATTTAATGCTTTATGCTTACAATTATGTGACCCTAAAACTTTATATAAATGCCCTGCACTTGTAAACAATTGTTGAATGGAATCCTATTCTATGGAGATTTAAAGGGATCCCGAGTCGAAATTTAAGTTCTACAGAAGTTCTGATAGGTGCTGTTTAGAATCTAAATATGCACTTTTATGTCCTTAAGTGCTGTTTAGGATCTTACAAGCTCTAACAATTTTCAACATTTTTCTATTATACTCTTCGTAAAACCTAACAAGTACTTTTAGAGCACATTGAATAAAAAATAAGTTTTATTTTCTTTTACAAAACTTAGAAAAATTTCGGCATCATGCAGGACTTAGAAAAAAATTTTAAAGTCAATTGTGAGACTTGGAAATATTTTCTAAAAATGAAATTCTTGATTTTTTTGTCTTATAACTCCAAATTTTATTTAGGCATAACAATAACTGAAAGGAACAAATTTTTATCAAAATAAAAATGATATTATTTATTTTATTCAAGTTCTTGTTGATTGACAGGTACGCCAATGTACATTATTATTTATTAATATATTTTTGCAAATTAATTCAATCTTTTTTTCGATAATTTCTAACTTTTAATACGTCTTGATTGTCGTGTCAGATCGTTTCTCGCTCGACCCATTACTTTCACCCTTCAGCTCTAGCGCAAGCGTAGACCGAGCAGCTTTACGTAGGGGCAACAAGAAAAGAACAACGTGCACGTGGTTGTGTTGATTTTATTGCGTGTTATTTTGAAGTTTTTATAGTGTTCAATGTGGTACTACTTTACTCGTTAGAGATAAGTAAA
The DNA here is from genome assembly GCA_011009095.1 of Ignelater luminosus. Classification (NCBI taxonomy): domain Eukaryota; kingdom Metazoa; phylum Arthropoda; class Insecta; order Coleoptera; family Elateridae; genus Ignelater; species Ignelater luminosus. The sequence continues at coordinate 15,482 of VTPC01090950.1, forward strand.
TACATATGCATACATTTATAAAATCTCAAGCTGTTTACAGTACATGCCGACGATCTGTTAAATTTAACGTGAAAACAAAAAGATGGTCCAATCCATTTCAAATGTTTAGAGTTTTAGTTGCATGCACTGTTATACCCCAAACTTATTTACATATGTTAGTGTCATTATTCCTAGTTACACATTTCTCACTAGAAAATCTTTTGTCAAACGAATGTCATATGTCAAAATAGGGTTAAAATGCAGTAAATTCGTTTTTATGTGCAAATCAGTTTGATTACAATTAATATTGAAGTAATAAACACAAACAATAAATTTTTATTCCAAATAATAAACAAACAACAAAAGGTAACTTAACGAAATGCAAACATTTACCTTTTCTGAATGACAATCTAACCTCTGATTTTAAATAAAAACAAATAACAATATTGTCAACATTTCTCAATGAAGAATTCTAGTGTTTCAAAGGTATTGTTATCAACACAATAAAAATTTAACAAGAATTATAGAAATGAGATAAACTATAGGTTTTGTTTCTTTTTTATAAATATTGCGTTTGTTTAGGTTCACGTATTAACATAAATATTGTAAAATTGAAAAATGATGTCATCACAATATTGTATTTCTACTAGGACGTTAAATAATAAATTTTTTTTACAGAAGGAAATTTCACCTGGATGCAAATTTTATATGGATGAATCCAATATAGCAGTACCTAATTTAACAGCCAAACAACCTCAGACTTCGACTGATTCATCATCTAAATACGACTGGGAAACTATCGTCTAAGAAACGTTGAT
>VTPC01090950.1:16678-27856 GCA_011009095.1 Ignelater luminosus
AAAAAAGTAAAGATCCTAAACATACCTATAAAATTAATATTTCAAAGCACGGCACAGGTTGACTTTAAAACTCTCCATGGGGACGTAGTAGTTAATATTCTAGAAAATCTAATATTTATCCCAGGAAATTATTTTAATGGCATCTCTAACATTTTTAACAACTAATGGTTTTTAGGTGAATTCTTATTTTAGTAGTTTAATGAAATTCACTTGTTTAATCAACTAAATCGTAACTAAAGTTTTAGAACTAAATTCTAAAAACTTTTTTCTTTTAGCGTTTAAGGAATATTCAAAAACTTTTGCAAATTTGTAATAAGGAAAGTTCTCGTAAAGATGGTTGCAGATAACTACACGGTCTGTAAAGTTATAAACTCAGAACCCACTTCATTCATCTAACCAAAATACGTGTTGGAAGTGTTTAAGAATCAATATTCTAACGAAGTTTTGGGTAAAACTTTTACGCCTTGTCTACAAGATCCATCTTTATTTTATAAGATGAAACTCACAGTTTTAACAATACAACTGGAGCTTAAGATTATTTATTTGCATACAGGATATATTCTGAAAAATGTAACAAAAGAGTTTCAGTAAGTATGTTCTGAAACTAACTGAATACGAACTAAACTAAAACCATATATTTACTTTCCTGGAAAAACTAGTAAGTATTGACCATGGCAGCTCAAGAGAGATGTATCAGTCGTGTTTGATCTTGTGAGTAAAGGATATTTAAATACTTCTTGTTGTTCCCTATAATAGAAACTGTTAGTAGGAAAGAGATAATAGCACAAAAGAAAGCTCTTTGTAATAAAAAGCTAAAACAATGCGTGTTTGGGATTTATTTTTATTTTTACAAAAATATTTTGTGGAATATTATAGCGAGTCAAACCATTCAATCCTTTGTATTTACCCATCACGATGTACGATATACATAGTACAGGTGTTTCCCTTAGATGTCGCTTTAAGCTAACCATTGGAGCGTGCTTTTATAACAAAATGTTTACTTCTTTACAGTATAAATAGGTACTAATTTAAAATCTATAACCTAAACATAATTTTCATAATTTGTTGTAATTTAATTTTGTTTTGAAATTACAGGTTTCATGATTAAAGAGAATTATCCAAAACTTACAGTTAGGAACATTTAGGTCACCATCGCATTTTACTATAATGCAGAAGGAAATAAAAATTCAAAAGCACATATCACAAACGTTATTCTAAGGCTTTGATATAAAGAATTTGTGAATTCCTCAAGAGATTTTAGTGTTCCCAAGTCAATAGAGGTGGAAAGCGTGCATTGAATATACCAAGGAATAAACAAAAAGAAATTATGTGGTATGGAAAATTAGACTTTTTGCTGATTAAGATCAAGTGATAGTAATGACAAGAGAAATGGGTATTTTACGTATAAATATATTATTGCATTTATTGCGTTAACGCGTAAATGTCAAAACATTTGCATGCCATGCGGTTACTATAGTTTAGTCAGAATACGACTAAATTATTGTAATGTGCTTTATGGTTACTTACTGTTTTAATTAGAAATACTTCTTTTTAAGACAAAGTAACAAGCAATACAAAACGTTTGTACATCTTTAATCAATTACTATAGTGTATAAATCCGCTTATAACAGGGTCGCTAAAAAGTATGGAAACACGCTAGCCCCGCAGAAACGGTAAGAGATAGACATGACATTTGGAGAGCTTAAAGTAGGTATTTTTTGCCATGTTTTGCAAAGGTAATTAAAAAGAAATCTTTAATTGTTTTTTTGTATGGCCGCCATATTCAATTTTTTTAAATGGAACACCCTGTATATGATTCCATATCTCGATAGGGATTTTAAAGACGAAAATCTTTCAAGATAAGTATAGCAACCCTTATATTATTGAATTCGCCTTTAAAATCCCTATCGAGATATGGAGTCATATACAAGGTGTTCCATTTAAAACAAATCAATATGGCAGCAGTACGAAAAAACAATTGAAGATTTCTTTTTAATTACCTTTGCAAAACATGGCAAAAAATACCTACTTTAAGTTTTCCAAATTTCATCTGTCTGTCTCTTACCGTTTTTGCGGGGCTAGCGTGTTTCCATACTTTTTAGCGACCCTGTATGTAGTATTAATCTAAAAAACAAAGTTTTATAGAATACTCGGAAATTTCTAACTCAGTAATCATCTATTGTTGAATAATGGCTTTAAGAAAACGCACTTTTACAATTCACTTAATCCAAAATCTACACACTTTCAATTTAAAGCGTGAACTGAATTTTGCATTTTATATTATCGAAAGAAAAAAGCAAAAGTAGTTATAAATATTCTAGCTTTGCTCCTCATATAAGTGAAATTTTACAATAACCTACTACTGTATACAGCTGTAACAACAATAAAAATTATGCTATCTTCTATTGTTTTACTGAAGACATAATTAGGACAAAAGTAACTAATTATTGATTAATTGAAAATTTTAATATATTTTGCAATTTTACATAGGCATTATAATTATATAAAGTTATTCGAGATTATGCAGACGCTTAGCTATAACCAAACGCTATCTTAAACATAAATAACTTACAACCTACTGATTTTCACTCGTGTTGAAAGAAGATCAATAAATTCAACGACCGGAAGGTTTTAATGTCACATGGAAAATTGAATTCTGAAGAAAATGAATAATGCAATACGAACAAATCATTTTCTGTTTTTAAGTATAAATTGAATTTTTCACTTTACATAAATAATACAGGAAATTAATATTTATTCATTCAAGTTATTAGATTTAACCATATCCTAAAATAAAATTCATTATTATACAGTAGAACCTCGCTAAATCGAATCAACAGAGACCGGAGCCGATCCGACATAATGAAAATCGGAGTTAAACGGTAAATGTGGAAAAAACAATACTTAATGAGTTTTTCTTCTATATTGAAGAAAAAAACATGTTTGAGAAATTTACACATCACTTATATAATACAATAAACACATGTATACAGTTAAAGTTTACTTACTAACAACGAAGCTTGAAGATTCCGCTGTGTCAATTTAGCGTCATTCTCTTTTATAAGTTCCTAAATCGGACCGGATCCGAGTTAAAGGGGCCCGACCTAACAAGGTTTTACTGTACATGAAAGATGCTGACAATATTAATTATTAAGTCTCTTCTTGCTCTTGTTTGTCTGGACACCTTACAATTTATGATTGCTATCTAGAAATAGTAACTTTTCTTGAGGAAGAATTTCCTAGCTCAATTGGTAGAGCTTTGATTCAGAGTATCAATGGTGTAGGTTCGATCACCACGTGAGATCTAATTTTCTATATGTATAAACAATAATTTACTTTAATACTCGTATTATTTAAGTTTGTTATTAAACTAAAAAGTAAAAGAATATTACATAAAGAACAAGGTATAAAGAGATTTTGTAGAAATTTTGTAAATATTTCTACAAAAATGGTGACTTTATAGTTTAATTGTCCACAATTTAACAAAGGAATTCTAGCTGTAAATTGCTTTACTAACAAAATAAGTGTTACTTGAGTATACAAAGTGAGTTTAGTGAATAAACAAAACGCGCCGGATTATACTTTTGTGTACACTAGGTTTTCGTATAGTACGCGAAATTAATTCTATACCGCACTGTTATTCATATCATTTACAATAAGTTTCTCTTTCATGTTTATAAGATGAAAAGCAGAAGGAATAAAACTGGATTTTAAAGTTTTATGTACAATAATATGACTAATCAAATTTCGCGTTTATTTAAATTTGTCAATGGAACATTTCACTACTGCTGCAAAAATGTATACGTAATACTTTAAGTAATACCTAATATCAGTAATATAACTGTTCCTAAACTTTAATTGTGAGGGTGGATTGTCTACCCTCCTCCTATTAGAGGCCCTTCTAGGGGCAATTGTTTTTGGTTACGTGAAGAGAAGAGAATAGTAGTTTTTAAGAGAGAGCTTTGAAAGGAGCTGTTAAAATGTAATAATTAAATGTCACACTCATAATGAAACAAAATAAAATAAATTATTGTGAATAAACGTAATTAAAATCAGTTCTAATAATTTCATTACACTTCTTGGTAAAACGATTCCAAGTAAAAGTTTCCTAATAAATAAAAAAAATACATAAAATAAAACAAACGGTAACCTTACAATTAATAATTTTAATAATTAAAGCAAATTTAATTACTCTCATTTTCTTACCTTAATAGTCATTTTAATTGTTGTTGTAATTACTTCTATTAAACAACAAAGAATGTTTACGTTTCGTAGGAGTATAAATAATTTCAGGAATGTACTCGTACAACATGTAGACATAGTTAAATATATATTGAAACAAGAAATGAACAAAACAACACAAACGCTACCAAAAGAAAAAACTTTCATATAAGACATTATTTTCTCATTTGAAACTATACTTTAAGTTTAATTAAAATTAAAATGACTTTTCAAGAATACTTAAAATTTCTTCCATGTAATCTACGTTAATATGCTTCCCAGGCTTATGGAAAAGGTTATTTGTAGTTAAATCAAACAAAAGCGTGTAAATATAAAGAGGACTGCTCCGTAGTTATATTAAAATTTCAACTAAAGCACCAACTTTTATAGGTTGATACAAAGTTTTATCTACTTTTTTTGTTATCAATATATTTTGAAGTAATTTATTTCTCAGAGCAGTTTTATGACTAGGTACTTGAAAATAAATTATTATTATGTAGCTAGAAGATAAATGAAAATTACAAGCCCTTGCAAAAGTACCAAGTAATTCTTAACGTGAATTCGTTTACGTTTTCCAAACATATTTAGTTTCGTTATACTTTTACACTAACCTAATTCTCCTAACTTTCATAGTTTCAGATAGTTCTAAAATTAGATCAACTATTAGGATTCATTAAAGTAGAGCAGCGTCCCTAATTTGTACTGTAATGTAGTGATCAACAAGAGACCGGAACGAATTCAATTAATGTGAATTGATAGAGCTCTACTGATATTTAACCTAGTACGCAGTTAGTAATTAACAAAACTATCCCACTTTAGCATAATTATACAATAATTATAGAAAACTTTGTTGATGAGTAGGTGTAATTTACATATACAGGGTCACTAAAAAGTATGGAAACACGCTACCTCCGCAGAAACGGTACGTAATAGACAAATGAAATTTGGAGAACTTAAAAAAGGTATTCTATGCTATGTTTTGCAAAGGTAACTAAAAACAAATCTTTAATTGTTTCTTCGTACGGCCGTAATATTAAATTTCTCTAAATGGAACACCCTGTATGTGACACCATATTTGCATAGTGATTGTCAAGACAAATTCAATGGTATATGGGTTGCTATACTTATCTTAAAAGGTTTTGGAAATACTCTCTATTCTTTTGTCAGGGGTTCACTATTAAAAAGTATGGAAACACGCTGCTCCTGCAAAAACGGTATAAGATAAATAAATGAAATTTAGAGATCTTAAACTAGGCATTGTTTGCCATGTTTTGGGAAGAGAATTAAAATCAAATCTTCAATTGCTTTTTGTAAGCCCGCCATCTTGAATTTCTTTAGATGGATCATCCTGTATATGGCGCCATATTTCGATGGGGATTTTTAAGGCGATCTCAATAATATAAGGGTTGCTCTACTTATCTTGAAAGGTTTTGGAGATAATCACTATTCTTTTGTTAAGGATTTCTTCACTTTAAGGACGGATTCGTAGTGCAAGCAGATCCCCCGATTATTTGAGAAATTCCTTGCGAAAACTTCAAAAGAGATTGTTTCATTTCCAAGAAGTTAACGAAACGCATTGTGAATACTTGTTATAAAATTATCAATTCGTCACTAAAGGCAAAATTTTTACGGTTTTTTTTTACTTTATAAAATAATCGCACATCGTTTTTTAGTTCCATTGCCTCTGCTGTTTCACGGGTAACTTGATTTTGATAAAAATTAATAGTGAAATCCTTGACAAATAATAGCGATTATCTCCAAAACCTGTCAAAATAAGTATAGCAACTCTTTTATTGTTGAATTCGCCTTTAAAATCCCTATCGAGATATGGGGTTATATATAGGATGATCTATTTAAATAAATTCAAGATGGCGGTCGTACGAAAAAACAATTAAAGTTTTGTTTTTTGTTCCCTTTGCCAAACATGACAAACAAATGCCTACTTTAAGCTGTTCAAATTTCATTTATCTATCTCTTACCGTTTTTGCAGAAGCAGCGTATTTCCATACTTTTTAATACTGAATCCCGCGACAAAAGAATAGCGATTATCTCCAAAACCTTTTAAGATAAGTATAGCAACCCTTATATCATGAAGTTTGTCTTGAAAATATCTCTCCAAATATGGGGTCATATACAGGGTGTTCCATTTAAAAAAGTTTACTATGGCGGTCGTACAAAAAACCAATTGAAGATTCGTTTACCTTTGCAAAATATGGCATACAATACCTATTTTAGGTTCTCCAAATTTCATTTCCCTATTACTTACTTATAAAGATTGTGTTAAATGTGATTGTTACGTTCTGACATCTTATTTTTTTTACCCAACAAAATAGTTTCAAGTGTCAACTAAGAATTTACATATAGGATGCCGCAATATCTATAGCAGTCTTGTTTATCTCGTAAACAAAAAGAGATACTAAAAAAATACCTAGGTGAAAATTCTTAGAAAAACCAAGGTTCAAGTCAAGTCAAGTCAATCGTTAAATTCCCGCCGAAGGCGGGAGGCCGTTTTAAGCTCCTCGTGGAGCTTCTTCAGCCTAACCCAAGGTTAAATTTCCACCGTAAGTAAACGTTTTTCACTTTTTCCATTCCTCATGCAAGTGAGAAACACAATCAACTTTAACTAGCAATGTATAACTTTTCTCCCATTTATCCATTTCAGTTAGCACCATATACCGGGTGCTGCATCGGCGAACGCAACATAGGAAATCCCATGCTAATTTTGAAATGTTTAGATATTGGCTCCCCTAGTTATTTTAGCACTAAACTTTCAAGGTTTTTTGAAGGGTATTGCAAGATGATATAGACTGACCAATTTCAGCATTTTATCATAACTCAATTAGAATATATTTAAAGAAATGTGCGTGTATGTGCATAGTACAGCAGCAACGTCAAATATCACTAACTTTATTGCTCTTTTAACTTATAATTCACAATTATTTAAATGCTAACAAAACCAGAATTACTTTTTGCATGCTGTTTGCTGCATAATACCACTTTATTATGGCGATTTTCTTCGTTGTTGCATAATTCATAGTTAAAATTTAAATTGAATGTCAAACTGTCACAGATTTGATGTTGCTGCTGAACTATGCACATAACATGCATTATGCACACACCTTTCTTCAAATACCTTCTAACTGAGTTATCATAAAATGCTCAAATTGCTCAGTGTATATCATCTTGCAATGCCCTTCAAAAAACCTAAATAAAGCTTAGTGCTAAAATAATTAGGGAAGCCAATATCTGAACATTTCGAAATTAACATGGGATTTCCTATGTTGCGTCCGCCGATGCAGCACCCGGTATATCTAGAAAGTGTTCTAACTGGGTGTAAGAAACATCAGTTGTGAATATATCGAAAACTGTTACTACGAGAGAAAGTTGTACAAGATGAGTAGCTGAACCTTCTTGAATTAGTTTCAACTACACAGGGTATTTTCAAGTAATATAATAAGTTATTTCTGCAATTATCAATAATTAACGAGAATCAATTAAATAGAAATTATAAAATATTTAACTAGATGTGCCACTCTTTTAAAGTACAGCATGTGTAGTAGAAAATACATATTCAATGTTTGGTAGAATTCTTTCTAGTAGAATTGTTTTGATATTTCTATTACTAACGGTACTACCCATCGATTACAAAGTGTTGGAACATCGTGTAAACGCAAAACTGCGACAGAAATTCATTCCTCCTAGATCTAATAAGCTGTTACTTCTTGTTTATTAAAGAAGTACTTGCTGCTATTGTACAAGAACTACTGCAAGGTTAGCACGTGCACGTGGTTTCAACGTGACTCTCGGGGGAAAATTTCTAGTTACATATTTGGAAGCAGCCTGATACATAAGTAGCTGCCACCGCTACTAGTAATTTCAAATGTTTTAGATTTGATAGCAAATTTTATTGAGAAATATGTGTTCTTGGGCATATGTACTACTTAAACAAAACACAAATCTATACTTGTAGATTAAAATTTAAAAATTATCCTTTTAGCAATCGAAAGTTGATTGTAATCACTTAATCAGTTTGAATTTTCTGTTGACACTTAGAACTAAATTACAATAACTAATTAATTAGATTTGAAAATTCATATTGTAAATGTTTCTCAGTAATTGTTAGACATGGATGTTTTGAAGAACAAACTTAATTAATTAGAACTTAATTATACCGCACAGTGACCAAAAAGTAATTGAATCGACCGGCGCGCGCAGTCTGACAATAAAATCAAGACGTATGCTGGATAATAATGCATATTATATATAGGTGCACAGATGTCAGAAGTCATAACCTACTTTCTTACTTCTGTGAGACATGCAACTTATTTTACGGTTTTGCAAACTTTCTTGTCCACTTTACCTTAAATGGAAACATTTCTTATTTCATGAATTCGTAAGATAATGTTATTGAATTTGAATTGCTTTACTTTTCTTTGAATGTTCGGTCTTAGTGCACCCCTATTATTAATTATAATGGATTTCACTTGAAAATAAAACCGAGTTTTTACGCACCATAATTGGTTAATGGTGCGTAAAAAGACAGTCCCGAATATGGCTGGAATGGAGTTTACATTTGAAGTTATTGTTTCTGAATCTATGAAACTTTTGTTATTTTGTAATGCTTACTGATGGTAGAACCGGGATTGGGGCTGCCAATTCGAGAAAAAGATGCCACGTGCTGAATAACTTATTTATATAATTTTGTTATTTTTGTGGCCCTTAACAAGTAAATAAACAGGTTTCAGAAAACACTGTAAAAATGTTTATTAAGGTCACAACAGAAAAAGTAAAGCCTTAGGAAAAAATATTTTTATTTCTACTAAAAAATACACAGAATTAAAACACTTTAGTTGTGAAATCTAATAAAACAGTCACGTTCAATGCATAAAGTTACATTACACTTTATGCACTCCCATCTAACTCTTTGATGGCACTGACGACATCTAAGTTGTTTTGCTAATTGTCCCGAAAAATGACCTCTTTCGCTTCTTATAAGACTTTGGGGCACGGTGCTGGGTCTTCTGGTGAAAGTATATTTCTCAAAGTTTCGTGGGTAGTGCCTAGATATGTTTCTAACGAATTGCAGTAAATCAAGTTTTTGGGTCTTCTTAGACAGCTGATGTACTTTCCAAGCTTTAGCTACTGAAATATTTAGCGTATGAATTCACAAAGGGCCTCACCATTTTTTACCTTGAATGCTAGCTTGATAATCACTAACGGCTTGATCTAAAAGATCAACGCCAGCCATTCCAGCATGGTAAGCAGGAAATAGCCGTAGTTATGGTATATCACATTTCTCTTGTTTTTCTTTTGACCATCGCTTTACTTTAAACAATGGCTCGATGCTGTCCTAATTAGTTGTCACTGTTACTACGTTGTTATCTTTTCATTTTACCAATAAAACTAAATGTTCTTTATCATAGTCAAACACAAAATATTCAAGAGTTAGTTTTTTCATTTCTTTCTGGTTTGGTAAAGGGCATTTCTTTGTCCCCATTGCAAAAAACCTTTATTGAATTGTTTCATAAGAGGAAGTAATTTGCACATTTTATCAGCCTTATCAATTTTCACCTTATTACAAGCATTAAAGTATTTTGTTCTTCTTAGTATTGTAACGGTTCGTTACTCGTCGCTATAAGATTATTTAAATTTCTTAAAGTCCCGCCAAGATTTCATTCTTCTAAGTTGGTACGAGAGGGTCATAAAATAATGTGGATGCATACTCTCGACTTATTTAAGTTAATTTCCATAATTTATTGTTGAATTCAAAATTTAATTTGCTCATTGACTAAATTGTATTAGGAATTCTATATTTTTAAGTTTCTACTATTTAAAATCATCGTTGGTAAGAAAGTGCGAAATTTTATTGCTCTCGGTGATTTCCCAAATGAAGTACCTTTGAATTAAATCGATTTTACATTTCCTTGAATAATTATTGTTATTTTTCCGTATAAAAACTTCGTTTATGTTTGATAATTCTTTAGAAATTCTAATTTAATTTATAAAAAGCAAAATATCGATCCTGGATCAATGATTTTCTCTTCAGTTTAATTTGTATAATTTTAGTCATTTTACATTTTGAAATTTGGCGGACGGACGGACATTTTTCTTAGGTGTGGTCCTTCCGGTTTCATCTGGGAGAAGGGGATTGCGAGAAAAGTTGCACAATCAACAGGTTGGTTGCCATATTGGTGGTAATAACTTTGCAATCAGAATTAGATTTCTTCAGCAAAATCTGAATAAATATTGTGTTAGTGAGTTTCTTCGAGCATTGTGACCTTTTAGTTTAGCCTTTGATTTCTGTTATGGTTGTTTATGACCTGGAAAAACCGAGATTATTGAATGGTTTTTCAAATGCATCCGTTATAGGGGTGGATCTTTAATAGAGAGCAACTAATGGGTTTTGAAGTTTATTCAAGTGAAAATCCCGATATCTATTATTGGAAATCTAGAATAATTTGAATTTCCTATTAATCTGGGCCGCAGAATTTAAAGAGAGAATATCGTTTATAACCTCACTAGTCCATTAAATGTGGTATTCAGTGGCAGTGGATTAATAAAGCCAATATCACAATCATCATTGAACGTATATCCTTGTGAATAGTGAATAAAATTAGTTCCTACAGCAACTGTTTTAGATACTATAAACAGTTAATACATATACACAACTAGTGCTTTAGAAGAAGCTTTACCAAAAAAAAAACCATTATTAAGTCTTGAAAACAGTAAATTCATTATAGCCTACTATTGGCAGCTTCAAACAGTGATGAGAGTTACAGAATTTTTAAATAAAATTTAATGACTATTCTTACTTTATTTCCATAATTGAAACAAAAAAGTTAGATATAACAGAGCAATGCTTTTGTTTAAAAATTAAATCGATGTTATTTATTGGAAAGTTTAAAAATTGTTGTGTAAAAAATCACGTGAACATAAACAAAAATTCCAAACTGAATT
>VTPC01090950.1:28156-69053 GCA_011009095.1 Ignelater luminosus
TACATTACAATTGTGTATTTTGTACGAATTCAACTACACAAGTCGCTTGCAATTATTATTATTGTATTATATAAAATTGTTAATTAAATTTCAAATAATGTTAACTTAAATTTTGAACGTAATGAGCAATAAAAGCTGTTTTATTTCATTGTTGTTTTTATTACCAGCCAGACATATTAACTTTCAAATAATGAAGCTTACATTACTAGTTCACTATAAAATGCACTTTTCTGCTAAAATGCCTAAATATAAAATTTGTTTAATCATTTAGATTCGAAACACACTTCGCAGTTTAAGTTTCAACTTGTCGAAGGTCAACACAGTTTCCTATTTTAACACTTAAATGACAAAAATTGAAAATTATCAAAATTTTCTGAAGCATCAATCTGTCCGATGAAATTTTAACACAGTATAAAAGACGACCAACTACTGGATTATCTCAGAGTACAGTAAGGTAGGTGCACCTAAGAGTACGTGTTCCTTTAGAGTACGCATATGTTGCATTTTGTGATTAATAATGGAAGACAGAAGAACTAATGATACGGTAGATGTCAGTTACCAAAACCTTAAAAGAAGTGGACAAAACTACGTGTGGAACGAAAAAGAGAATAAGTTGGAACTTCAAAAATATAAAACTGAACAACGAAAAAACGAATACAAATTTTCAGCACTGGGGAAGAAAGCATGTTGACGACTAAAGCAATGCCAATGGATAAAGTGGAAAAAGAAAACAAAAATAAGGGAAAGAAACCAATAAAAGGAAAAAGGACAGTAAGCTGTTTATAACAGCGTCAGAGTACATAAATCAATTAATATGAATAGCCAAAGAATAAAAAATTAATATTTATAGAAATAAGTTTATGTAAGCTAGAGGATTACATGTTTTTTAACGGGGGAGGAAGTAGACTACGAACAGTTTTTTTTTGGTAAAAGTTGCAATTACATGTTCAATAATTGACTATAAAGTTCTAAATGCAAGATAAGAAAATAAGTGGTATAATTGTAAATGTCCACGCACCAACAGACGAAACAGATGCGAATAACATAATTGAATTCTATAAAAGATTGCAAGAATTATAGAATAGTATTCCAAGTCGCGATTTTAAAGTAGTTGTAAGGAACATGAATGCGAAGGTGGGCGGGGAAGAGAAATAAAGAAATAGCAGGGAAAGGAAAGCTATATAAATTTACAAATAGTTAATAATATACAACCTGATAAATTTTGCAGTAATCAATAAATCAATTACTGAAACCGCAATGTTAAAACGGAAGAATATAATTATACAAAAGGAAGTGCCTATATAAATACCGACCATCTACTCTTGCTAGCAAAAATACAACAAGAAATTCCAAAACAAGATATACATAAAGTAAAATGTTAAAATATTAAAAGATGAAAAGACAACGGAAAGATATAAAAAGGTAGTAAAAGGGAATTTAGAAGAGATATTAGGCCAATCGACAATAACTGGGAAACAACAAAGACATCAATTGAGGAAGGTGCAAGAACACTGGAAAAATATAATCGAACCAAAACGAAAAACTGGTTTGATGAAGAATATGAAAAAGCGATAGCAGGGAAAAAGGCAAGGATCAAAATGTTAGAAGAACAAACTGATATAACGAAAATAATAAACTACACTGACCGGCAAAAACCGGCCACCCTGAAATGTTTTGCAAAACCACTTTAAAAATTATTAATTTAACCAGTGATTAGTTTTTAATTAATGAACCATTCACTGTTGACACAGGATGTACAAATTAGCTAAGAAAAAAACACAAATTAATGCAGGGTTCAATTTAATTTAAGAAAGTAGCAACAACAGTCTAAATACATTATTTTCTTAACTAAAAACAATAAAGGTATTTGCTTATAATAAACCCCCTGATAATTATTAGTAGTGTGTATATTCTCCTCGAGCTTGCATTACATTATTCAACCTTCGTGGCATTGAGTTTATTAAATTTGTTAAGTAAATTTGAGGAATTGCTTCAAATTCTTCGTGAAGGACCAACCGTAGCTGATGAAGAGTCTCTGGCATTGCTGGACGGCGACAAATACGCCTCTAGAGTTGATCCCAAAGATGTTTAATGGGATTAAGATTCGGGCTGCATGCTGGCCAATCAAGTCTTTGAATTCCGACCTCATCCAAGTATTTAGTCACAACTCGTGCAGCATATGGTGTGGGATTGTCATCCATTAAAACGAAGCCATTTCCAATAAAATGAGAAAATGAGACGACAGCTTCTTGAACAATCTCCTCCACATATCTGGAAGCGTTCAAAGCACCATTTTCCACAAATATGAGGTCGGTATATGCTTCTGAAGAAACATCTGCCTATACCATAACAGAACCTTCCTTAAAAGATATCCGTTCAGAGATGGTGCAGTCCGCATATCGTTCGCCTCGTCTTCTATACATCCTTTCCCGACCATCAATTTGCATGAAATCGTGCAAACTCAAGACGTACCCTTCGATGCCTACGTAGCAATTGTGGTCCTGTGGCAGGTCTTCGCAAAGTGAAACCACTTTCTAGAAACCTCTGCCTAATTGTCCTATCACTTATTTCAACCCCTCGTACTGTTAGCAAGCGATGTTGAACCACCATTGAGCTGCGATCCCGTAGCGTGTTGAGTACAACGAAACGATCATCAGCCACAGTGGTCGCTCTTTTTCTTTGGAATCCTATTCGCCTTGAAAATCTGTCAGTCTTCAGATACCGACTCTAAGCATCCTGAACGGTAGTACGAGGTGTTCCCAAAGAACGCGACACATAGCGCCGACTATGACCATCAGAGCGACAATTTGAGAAACGTCCGCAACAGTTAGTGGCATTGTTTTCGCGTAAAAACATTTATTAATTGTCAAACTTGTAAACAAATGATAAGAAACAATGTCTACAACAACAGCTACCTTTATTGCTTTTTATTAAGAAAATATCATATTTAGACTGTTTTTGTTACTTTCTTAGATTAAATTTAATTCTGTTTTAATTTGTCTCTTTTTTTAGCTACTTTGTACATCCTATGTCAACAATGAATGGTTCTTTAATCAAATAACAATCACTGGTAAAATTAATAATTTTTAAAGTGGTTTTGCGCAATATTTCAGGGTGGCCGGTTTTTTTGCCGGTCAGTTTATAAGAAGCAAAACGTAAAGCGCATGTAACCTGCAAAAACAAAAAAAGAGATTTTAAACACGAAGATAGAGGAACTAAAAAAACTTCATGGAAAAGAGATCAAGAAAATTATATAGAATACTAAAACAAGAAAACTAAGGCTACCAGCCTTTGCATTTTAAAAATGAGACTGGCAAAACAATCTTTGAAACCATAAGGAATTTGAAAATGTGAGTGAGGTATTTTAGGAAGATCCTTATAAATCAAAACTCAAGTCAAAACAAAGTAGTTTGAGGGAATGTAGGAGAGAAACAACTTAGAGAGCCTACAATACACAAAGTACAAGGGACCTTATCAAAAAATATACTAAGAACCCTGGACTAGATGGTCTACAAACAAAATTGTTCGAGATAATTAGTGAGAATTTGATAGTGAGAGTATATGGGCTAGTTACAGAAATATTACCACAAGACTGGCCAATATCAATAATAATTAGCCCAGTATATAAAAAATGAAATAAACTTAAACTCAAGAGTTACACACCAATAGCCCTACAGAATGTAATATATAAGGTGATGACAAGCCTAATTAGGAGCAGACTGCAAAAATAGGACAGTACCAAGCAGGTTTTAAGGAAGGGAAATCAGCTATTGATAATACATTCGCTCTAAAACAGATTCAAGGAAAATATAAAAAGAAAAAGATCCACGTGCAAGCTCTGTTTCTGAATTTCAAGCAGGCATTAGATAGAATAAATAGAAAGGCAATATATGAAAAAATACAATACCTCCAACTAAATCTAGTACAAATAACGTTAGACAGATGTTTGTTGAATCTAATATCTAGTTTGCTTTTTAATATTGTACTGCAAGTAGCTTTAAGGAAAGGTAAAATCAGATTAGAAAACAATATATTCCAAAATTCCTTTGAGCGTGTAGCATATACAAATGATCTTGTCTTACTGGCAAGAACAAGAGAAGAACTTAAATACCTGTTAGAAGATATACAACATGAGGTTTATGCAGTTGGTTTAGAAATCAACGAGGAAAAACTTAAAATATTTAATATTAGGGAAAAGAAAACAAGAAGACAAGCTATCATAGAAGGGGCACATATCTAATAAAATATATAACTTTGAGTGAATCATGAACGTGGTAGTGATATAGGAGTACAATTTGAGAAAGATAAGGATATCGTAGAAGTGAGAAAAATAGGGAATCAGAGTAGAAACGAAACCAGACCTACACTAGTAGAATTAACAGATTGGAATGTAAAGATAAATATACTAAAACCTAAATAGTACAAACACATATATTAGCGAGGACTACCCCAAGAACGTATAGAAACAGAGAAAGATCTAAACAGACAGATGAAGGGTGCAAGAGGAAAAGGGCAATGATGAAATATAATATACTAGAAATTGATGGAAAGAAACAACCGAAAGTGAAAATTAATTTTAATTAATATAGCTTTTTGCTGTCTGTGATATTTTTCCTTGTTTTATACCAAACGTATTATCTATGATAATTTATTAAAATATACCCTTTCCTAGTCTATCACCTTAAGTACCTGATTTTTGTACGGTTTCGTTAGCGTAATATTCATGATTGTAATACTTGTGACACGAGCCCGCTCCCCGTCATCCTTACGAGGGCGGTTCAGTAAGTACCCGTGTTTGACGACAGAAGGCGTTCCTGAAGGAATATGGTGTTATCATCGTGTGCTGCCATCTATCAAACGACGGTATAACAAATTGCAGACTGATTGATAGGTTAGTTTGGATTTGACAGCCATTTGAGTAAGACGTGTTTCGTGATTTTAGCTAAGATGGAAAAAGAGCAGTATCGTTCGGTAATTCGCTTTCTGTTTTTGGATGGGAAAAATGCGAGAAGATAAAAACAAAGTTGGATGCTGTTTATGGGGACACTTCGCCATCTATGATCACAGTTAGATATTGGTTCAACGAATTTAAACGTGGGCGAACATCCGTTTTTGATGAGGAGCTATCACGACGCCCGGCAGACGTGGTTACCGAGGAAATCATTCAAAAAGTCCACGACATGATTCTCGCTGATCGACGAACGAAAGTGCCTGAAGTAGCAGAGGCCGTAGGTGTGTCGACCGGAAGGGCAATTAATATTTTACATGATAAGTTGGCGATGAAAGAATTGTCGGCGCGATGGGTGCCGCGATTGCTAACGGTGAACAACAAGCGGATGCAACTGTTAACTTCGACACAGTGTTTGGAGCAATTTAAGCGAAATCCGAAGGAGTTTTTGCGTCGAGTTGTCACCGTTTATGAAACCTGGATTCATCATTACACACCAGAAACTAAGCAACAATCAAAACAATGGATTTCTCCCGGTGAATCTGCTCCAAAGAAGGCGAAGATGGTTCCATCGGCCGGAAAGGTCATGGCGACGATTTTTTGTGATGCAAACGGCGTCATCCTCTTGGATTTTTTAGAAAAAAGGAAGAACGATCACTGGACAATACTACAGTGAGTTAATAGACAGCTTGGACAAAAAATTGAAGGAGACACGGCCGCATTTGGCGAAAAAGAAGGCGCTGTTTCACCACGATAACGCACCAGCACATTCATCCGGAGTTGTCGCCACCAAACTGCATGAATTGCGTTATGAATTGCTGCCGCACCCCCCCGTTTTCACCCGATCTGGCTCCCTGCGACTTTTTCTTGTTTCCTAACATGAAGAAATGGCTCGCGGAAAAAAAAATTTAGCTCAAACGAGGAAGTCATCGCCGAGATAGAGGCGTATTTTGGAGAGTTCGACAAATCCTATTTTTTGGAGGGGTTAAAAAAATGGCAGGAAAGTTGGGAGAAGTGTATATTTCTAAAAGGAGACTGTTGAAAAATAAAAAAAAATTTCTGAAAAAAATTGTGTCTTCATTTCTAACACGGGTACTTATTGAACCGCCCTCGTATATGCAGCTAAGAACCATAACAGTCGATGCAGCATATTTTTCAAATAAAATAATAATAATGATAATTTCGTCTTTAGTTGTTAGATTTATTAAAACGAGAAATTCAAAGCTTACTTTTATTTTTCTCCAAATTTCAAATTTTATCTCTGGAAAAAACAATTGCTGTAAAAAATCCCACGAAAACACCTACAGCTTCTTTGTCTATGCAATTTTAGAAAATTTGAATGCTTTATAATTCCATGGCGAACTATGAAATTCCTACTTCTATTGATAATTTGAACAGCAAACTACATATTTCGTGATAGAATAAAAAGTGGGTCTACTGGTTAGAAAATCAAACAAAATCAAACAGAAAGTTATGTTTTAACTCCGCAATTTTTACATTCCTCTCCTGAATAAAAAAACAGCGGCTTGCATTATTAAAATTTTATTGGACTTTTATAAAAGCTTGCAAAGTTTATTTTATTGTGCGTATTTACAAATCATCTATGTTGCATGAATTATTTAAACTTTTCTGTGTAACTTTTAACGAGGAAAAACATAAAAATACGTGTTATAAATAAATGTTACTTTTGTAATTTCATAAATAATAAAATATGATTGGAAATATTAATTTTAATATACATATTTGATATAATATACTGTAGTTTTAGTAGTAGTATCTAATAATGAATCTTATTGTATTTCTGTGAGAAGTTTAACTGATAATTAGTAGATGTTTTCTAAATACAGTATTTATTAGAAATAAATAGTAGAATTTTGTGAAATGCGATAATGCACAATTCAACATTCGGAATATTAGATTGCATGCATATTGTAATGATCATTTCTTCAAGAGAAATTAAAATGAGAAAGAATAATTATTGATGATGCGGTTTTAATGTTGAAAAATGTAACAAGAAATTCTAAAAATCTTTTGTTATAAAATTTGAATACTCACGGAATATAAATGTTTCAATATAGTAGAGTAGTACACTAGTATGTTAGTTGCAGTGGTATAAGAAATCAATTTTAGCCATAAGTTTATAAAACAGGTGTTTGGTGGTACATTTAAAATAATTTGAAAACATTAAATGCTTTAAAGTTTTTGTAAATAAATCAGTTATAAGTAATATTATATTTCTTACAGATTTCTGTCAGTTTTCTGGTTTATTTTGTATTCTACTAATCACGTGTGCAATTAAAACTAATGGCTAATAAGCATTTGGTTGTTACACAGATTGAATTCAATTTTTAGAGGTCGACAAAGACTGCTACTAATGTAAGATCACTCAACTGCTTCTTGTATTCCTTGTAAAAGTCATGCCACTCACAGGTTACTTTCATGCCACTGAACTGTCATGTCACTGTCATATCCCTTGCCATCATTTCAGTGTGAATTTGGGCTAACAATTATTCTTTCCCAATCCTAAATTTCAGATATACGATAAGAATAATAAATATTTTACTTTTTTATTCTTTTTACGTCATTCAATTTCCTTTGTAACTTGATGTTTTAACGCTAAATAAATAACAAGAAATACAAACCTACATAAAAATGTGTGCTTTTAATAAGATCTCATGTTTTACTCTTCAAAATTAGATAACTAGTTAGAAATAAACTAAACAAAAAAATTATTTTCAATAAACTAAAACCAATCAGTTTGTCAGAAACATAGCATTGTAAACTAAACCCTTTGTTAATTTAATTTAACGGGTTTATTTAAAACTAACAATGTTCTATTGTATGTTATTTTCAATATTAAATAAAAGAATGTTTAATTCTACAAAAAAAAAACAATAAAAACCAATATGAAAATTACTTTCTTTTTTCCTTTAATTTTTTTTTGTTCAAATATGTAAAATGAGAATTGACATGTATTCAGAACTGTATATAACAATAGTGACATCTATAATAATTTATCGGTAAAGCCCGGATTTATATGCATTTACATATGCGTTTACTACATTACATTCCAATTATTTTTAAATTTTTTTGCATTTCAAACAATTTTAAGTGCAATGATGCAATCCTTATACTGTATATTTACATATGTAGTAAGTGCATTTTTCACAATAAATGCATATTTAAGTGCATTTTCTGCATTTCTGCAAGATTTTCATTTTGTATATCATATTCAGAACGCCCTAGACTTTTTTTAAGATTACGTTTCACATAAACAATTAGGATTTCTGAATATATAAAAGTTACTGATCTTGATTCCCAGGAATAACAGCTTGAGACTCGAGCCATTTCAAAAATTTAAATATAGGTAAAATGCATTTTAAAATCTGCAAAAAGGACTTTACAAACTTCTAAACTGTATAAAAGCGGTATAGCAAACAACTAAATTACTGTTGTTAAAGCGGTTACCTCTAAGACCTTTCAACCTAAGCCGGAAGTATTAAAGCAATTGCAATTTACAAACCTGAATATTTATTGATTTTAAAAGCAGTTTATAACGGCATTGGTCAGAGAGATAGATTTCCCATTGGTTTTTATATTGTCTCATTTACGACCAAATAAAACCCAAGAAGCGTTTGGAAGCAGTACCATTCAAAACGCGGTAGCCTATACTGCCATCCACCTTAGTATTTTGATAATAACAATTCAGGTTCTGGAAAGAGCAGGAGATGTGTAACGGGAAGATGCTCAAAAGTATGCACAAGTCCCGTCCAGACCAATGGTAGATGTTGAATCCCGTAGCTCGTGCCGCAGATGGGGTGGATTCTCAAATGAACTTACCTAGCCACACAAAGAGAGGCTCACCGAGTTCCAAAACTCTCATTAAACTAATAGATGTTCAGAAAAGAGGGCGCCAGCAGTCGTAGATCGAAGGGTTCTGATGGTCGGTCACGCGACTACTCGTGAATCCGACACCCTGTACATAGGCTTCTTGTGAAACCTCACCCTGTGTGTAACTTACCTCGTGGAAGCTTTATTAAAACTCGCTTCAACGTTTCACGATTGAGACTCAACACGAACTGAAAAAACTGTATAAACACGTGATTTGTCTGAATTAATTTTGCCAAGAAAGTCCTCTTAAGACTTCCTTCTTTTAAAATGATCCAAGAAAGAAATACCAGTTTAATATTTACTTCTCTCTTGAACAAAGGTATCTGACCTTTAATTGAAATCTAGACCAAGCACCACCGTGCTTTTTAATAGCCAAACGAACAAAGTAACGAAATTAACGCTGCTTCGTCTGGACCACAGATCCACTTACAAAGAAAGCAATATGTAAATAATCGACCTTTCTTACATTTATTAAAACAATAATAAAAAAAGAGTTAAACACACATAAACAAGAATATAAAAAAACAAAATAACACTACGAAAGAATATCAATAAAAGGTATGAATTAATTTCTTCACTGGAGAACAAAGTTGATAAAAAAATTAATGAGAAAATAACAATAAAAACAAGTTATTACAATAAACAAAAAAAAAGGATTCTGTTACGTTAAAATTTCAAAATATGGAACAAAAGGCCAAAATCTAAATATTAAATTAATTAAAACAAGATAAACATGATAATGAATTTTGAAATAGCAACAAATAAACTTTATATCTAATAACAAAGAAAAACAGTAGTCAAAAGTTATTAATTATGTTGCAATAATTTAACAAACACCAGCTAAAATTACCTGGGAACGTTCCTGTTACAAATTAGTTAAAAATATTACTCGTAAATATTATAATTCAATGAGAAAATACGAAACTAATCTTGCCTAAGCAAGGTTTTCGTATGGAATATTTCAAAAATTCCACGTTCTCCTAGTCTTTTATCAAATGAAACAATCATTAAAACTTAAATAACAAAACAAAACAGGTCTTTCTTACTATAACGGCAATCTTTCTTCCAGGTGATATGTGCAGGTCTCTGATTCCCAACGACAGTAGCTCATTCAAGTTTACCTGGTGCAAAATTCCACGTTCTAGCCGAGTCCCACCAATGTTCAAGGAAACTTAAGTTTCAAAGAACAATCACTGTTGTTAACAATAACCAAAAAGCGCAAGAACAAAATCCAAGTGTTTATACACCAGCTTTATAAACCAAAATCACTTTGAGTCTCAAACGCTCTTTAAGTTTACTTAGTCCATTCGGATCACGGAACTTCCAAAATGTAATACACACACACACATTTCAAGTCTTTACGAGGCGGGCAGTTTCTGTTATCGACAGACCCTTTAACGTTGCACCAACGGGACCAAAATGGTTGCGTTTCTACCCTCTACAAGTTTTATTTCCTGGGAAATACCAGCGTAACTGTAATTGAAGCAAAAACGTTTCCCACAATAACAAAGCTTTCAAAGCACCGCTTTTCGTAAACAAACCGGCTTTCCTCCGTGAATAACACGACAAAGACCCGACGAAATAGGATTTCTCGAGTCCGCTCTCTCTTTTACTAAGAGAATCACTTCAATTAAATTCGGTTTGTAACCAATTCGGATTTGTAGGGGTAACGCCGAAATTAACCCGCACGATGGTTCGAGTACGCAGCTATCAACGTAATGCCTATCCTCTCTGCGTCTCCTGTTGCGCAATGTGTACTTACTAGAGTGGGGTTGAAAAGTCATATGCACGCCCTAACAGGTTAAAAATGCAGAGAGTCTTATGGGACAATGGAAAACTCCACTTCGTAGATTTAACAGCTTAAACCTGACTCAATCGAGACTGTGTGACTCCAATTTTTGCGACTAAGGTTCCAGGATTTTTATATTGGAAAATAGCAAAAGGCACGTCTACCGGAGCCTAGAAGTCGAGACCACAAAGTTACCAATTCTTTAGAATAACATTGTAACAAACATTCGTTTATAGAATGAAATAATTTAAATATTACGCGTCAGGAAAACAAATACCTAAACGAAATTGAAAGACAGGGGCGGATTTAGTGCAAATTTGAAAATAACATTACAGATGACCATCTAACAAACTGTAAAAGATCAACGTGTGAAACAATCTCTAGGAAATTATCCAGGTCCGGTAAGCTAAAACCTATACAAAATTGTTCGGCGTTTTGTGTAAAAATTCAGATTTTAAAGTTTTAAGCAACGCAACTAAAATCTTAAATGGTTGTGATTTAGGTAATTGTGAATTATCGGTAGAACAGTTGCCACAATATAAATATGCTCCAGTAACGTCATGTAACGTAGATCATTCATTTCCTAAACATAAGTTTATTTTATCTGACAGAAGGCAAAGTTTTATACACAGAAAAATAAAATTAATTATTAAAATTCTTAAGATGAAATAAATTCATTGTTATTTAAGTAATCCCAAATGTCTTTACAGCATTTCTGCAGTAATCGTAAGAGTAAACATCAATAATCTCTAGGTTATGTTAAAGGGGATTACAACACAAAAATCGTAATTTATTTTTTAACATATTTTTGTAGGTCATTGAAATGGAATTCGAATGGTCTAAGTCCTGTTTTGATACTCGGAATGGAAATGTAAATATTGCTGTTTAAAGATTTGAGTGTGACGTCAAATTGCCAGGCGGCTGTGTTGTGGCTATGTGCGGCATTATATCAGGAACCGATTTATTACACTCTTAGATCAAATTACATGTTGCGAAAAAATACATACCAATCCCGTTATATTACGTTGATTCTTTCAATAGGTATTTGAGATTGTTACCATAAATACATAGGGATGAAATATTCATATTTTAAATTTTTGTTTTTAAATTCTAAACCTTCGTAAATTTAATAAAGTGTGGAAGTTAAAATCGTTCATTTAGACTGTAGTCTTTTAAAATGAATCCAGTACCTATTAGACCTTACCAGTTTGAATCTACTCGTGAGAATTTTGAGGAAGTAAGTGATGACAGTGATTCTAATGATTATGTACATACCACATCAAGAGCAGGACAAATTAGTTGGTGTAAATGTGGAAACTGTAAAGAGATGTTGACTGATGAGGAAAGCGTGTATTGTAGTGAAAAGAAATGCATTGAAAAAGTTAAAACTGACAATTTTCGTTGTGTTACCGAGTGTTCGCAATTTTCAAAATTGATTTTAGCAGTGGCGGTTCGTCCATAAGGACTCAGGGACTCGTGTTTTCCAGCCATTTCCATCAGACAAAACAACTTCCTTACATGATTGAAAAATATGTATCTTTTAAATAAATTATGTTTTTTCTACTCTAATATTCGTATCTGACAACATAATACTGCGCACGCTACAAATTCCGCAACCGCGGGCACATTAAAGTAAAGCCCTCGTACGGTATGGGAATCTCCATAAGGAAAAACGAATCCGAAGCGATTGTAAGCCGACCGTAACGTTATGCTGACAAGCGGCTCTCGTTTTGTGAGCCTGAGTGCTGCGTGTTGAGTAAACTTTCTCTTTTCGCGCAGTAGCAACTTAAAGCGTGTGTGATTGTTGTGTATTCTATTCTACATAAAAATGACAGAGAATAAAATAAACGATATCCTCAAAATTAATTTTAAGACTCTTTCGTTAGAAGAAAAAGTAAAAATAAAAGAGCTGGGAAGACCTACACCGGTATTAAATCCTAATCAACCAGATAAAGTAGGAACTCGTACTTTTACAAGGCATTTTTCTAAGGACATTTATAACAAATTTAAATGGATTTCTGGATGTGATACGCTTAATGCTCTGTATTGTTTTCCATGCCTTGTATTTTATTCTGATGGAATGGACAAAACATGGTCAGTAACGGGATTTCAAGATCTCAAACATTTAAATCAGAGAGCAAGAAAACACGAAATTTCCGCAAATCGCCCGAAATGTTGTACGGAATTAGCTTTATTAGGCCCCGTAAATACTGCAACTCAGTTAAATTCAGTTTATAGACAAAATATAATTAAACATAACGAACAGGTAACTAAAAATAGGTATATATTAAAACGATTAATAAATTGCATAAAATTTTGTGGAGTGTTAGAATTAGCATTAAGAAGACACGATGAAAAAGAGGACTGAAAAAATCGTGGAGTTTTTCGAGAATTAGTAGTTTTCGTCAGAACTGGATGAAAATTTAAAACAACATTTAAGTAATGCAACAGTTTTTTAAAGGTACTTCCAAAATTATACAAAATGAAATTCTGGAGTGTATGCTTGCAGCAGTATGTCGTCATGACATTAAAGAACAAATTAATGGAAGTGAGTTTTTAGCAATTCAGTGTGATGAAACAACAGATATTTCAAATCAGTGTCAAATGGTTGTCATAGTTAGATATTTACACAATGGAATTATTTACGAGAGGTTTTGGACTTTTTTAAGAATCGTCGATAAATTAGCTGATGGCTTAACGCGATGCATAGAGAACGAATTAAACACGTTGATACCAAATTCGCCTGGTAAGCTGATTGCACAAACATATGACGGTGCGAATGTTATGAGCGGTGCTTCCGGTGGCGTCCAGACAAAAATAAAAGATAAATATAAATACGCTCATTTCGTGCATTGTTATGCCCATCAATTAAATTTAATTATGCAAAAAGCAACAAGTCCAAATGCCAAAGTGAAAATTTTTTTTTCAAATTTATCTGCAATTCCTAGTTTCTTTTCAAGTTTTTTTCACAGATGTGACGTATTAGAAGAAATTGTAAATCGAAAATTGCCAAAGGTTGCTGTCACCCGTTGGAATTATAACATTCGTACAGTAAGCGCCGTTTTCGAAAATCGAGAAAAGTTGATCGAATGTTTCGAAGACTTAGAGGAAAAATGCAATAAAACTGTTACTTGTAAAGAGGCTTACGGCTTACGAAAAGTTCTCGAAGATCCAAGTTTTATATTTTGGCTTACTTTATTTCACAAAATCTTTCCACATGAAGACATATTATTTAATCAATTTCAAACCAGAGATAAAGATAACATTGAACTTTTAAAAAATTTGCAGAAATTCGAAGAGATAATAGCATCTATAAGAAATTCAACCGATGAGATTTCGAATGAGATAGAGCTGCAAATGTCTAGTACTGAGAATCAACGAAGAAAAAATATTTCTGAAAATAAAAATTTCATAATTGCAAAAGAAGTCTGCGACACAATAATTGTTCAACTCAAAGAAAGACTATCATACAGGGTCATTTAGATACTGCCTCTTAGTAAACAGAGATAATTTTCTTCGGTATTCTAAGAGTTTTCCAACATCGACTCTAAAGTCAGGCACTGCGTGTTATCCAATGTTCCAAAGAGACAGATTAAAGACTGAGTTAGAACTACTTTATTCAAGGAGAGATTGTAAAAATATTGAGGGCGGCTTAAACATGCTCTCTTGGCCGTCTGAAAACGGTTTAAATGAAACATTCAGTGAAACTGCTAAATTATTAAAAATTATCTTGACAACTCCTATGTCCACTGCTGAATCAGAACGATGTTTTCCACTCTTAAAAGAATAAAAACATATTTAAGAAATACGATGAACAAAGAGCGTCTTAATGCGTTAGCGATGATGTCTGTGAATAAAAACTTAATACATGGCATAAAGAGTTTTGACGATCGAGTGATGGAGCAGTTCATATCTCAAAAAAATAGAAGATTAGATTTTACATACAAACAATAAGTTTTTCTCTTTATTTTATTTGCTATATTTTTTCTGTTTATTTTAAATTTTTTGGCAATTTATTGTGTTACATATGTTCATATATAAATATGTTTTCGTTTGAGCATATAACTTTTTTTTGTGTTATCAAAAATCATCGTTTTATTTAGACTAAACCATCGATGAAATACAGGAGAGTCTTTTATATTATTTTACTACGTTGTATATATATTTTGTTAGAAATTAAGAGCCCCCCAAATATAATTGTCACGAGCCGCCACTGGATTTTAGATAAGAACGTACTGCAGTTGGCTGGACATAATCTTGCTTTAAAAACAAAAAGTCGTTTTAAGAAGCAATTGCTAACTGCAGAAAGTGTTTTAAATAAAACCTGGCGCTATATAGCATATAAACAATTTATTGCGTGGATAAATGCGTGGACAACAATTGGAAGATATAATCGCATTGTAATACCATCATGCGCAGTAAATAAAATTAGACAATGTTTTCCAGAAGAAAACGGGAGTTATGTTGGATTTAAAAAAGTGAGCAGTGGTTTACCAGCTTAGGGGGTAGTTACAAGATTAAAATAAGTAAAAACAGGAAAACGCACACAACCGTACGCACTACAACTAGGCATTTTAAAATTAAATTTTAAATCTGATAAAAAACTGCTTGTTAAAACATCACTGAATGCGAACGCAATGCATATAAAACTCGAGCGTTTGTCGCGGTTACCTATGACAGTCCGGCCTCGAGTGCATAGCGAGGCAGTCGATCCGGTCTCCGTCTGCGGGTGATGCACCAAAGTTGAAAAGTAGGCAGCTAACTCCAACGGCTACTCGACACCCGAACAGGAGGGCGGGTAGGGTAGCCAACTCCATCTACCGGTGTCCTGCACCTTAGGTCCGGGGTGATAAGCCCGGTAGAGCTCCAATTTTCTCAGCCTCGTCCGCCAAGCCTGCTCTGGGGGGAGCAGGCCCCAGCACATCCACCGCAATTGTTGTCATTCGAGCCCGAGGCTCCTCGGATGCAACCACTCATCAGCTGCTGAAATTCTACTTCCGTCCGTCACCCGTGGATAACCCCCTTCCATTCCCTCCATCCATTTCCCGCCATCCTTTCCCGCCAAATCCTCTCGCAGCGCGAACTGCGGGGGATTGTGTTTCTGAGAAAAACCGTTGCCCCACCCACCACCTTACCTTACCAATCCTAACTCATTATATCCAATCTCAACCCGCAATTATTTAATTATTCCCAATTTAAAATTCCTTCAATTATCCTAATAACCCACTTCCGTAATTAACTAACTAACACCTTACTGCCAGCTCGCGTGTGTTCTGCTTGTGCACCGTCTCCAATTCGTCGTCCGTGTCAACTTCAAGAATTTCACCCGAAAACCAGCTCCAAGATCAACAATCCACCAAATCAAAAACCGCCGCGACGCCATCATCAACATCGCCTCTCAAGCCTACTTTACTGCCTTGCCCAACGACAAACAACGAAGATTCCACTTCCAACTTCTACCAATAACGGACGCTGCGTTCAGGACGATCAATTCCAACGGGCTTGAGAGAGGTCGAACGACCTCTAAAGTCGGTGCCATGCGCACCATTTATCGATGATTTCAGTCAGTCAGTCAGCGGTTACCTGGCAGTTTGACGTCACACACATATCAATTATTGCTCATAACTTCCTTATTCTATCAGATAAACTTCCGAGAAATTGCATACCAACATAATTACCTGAAAACTTCATTTTGAGACTTGATTTTTGTGTTGTGATCCCCTTTAAACTGCGATATAAGTTTACCCATTCGTGGCGTAATCAAAACGGAAGCTTTCTAATCCATCCATTATTAATAAAGATTAATTACAACTAACAAACTAATTTATTTTGTGGGGCACGTGCTTCTGTGTTCCCTGACAAAACTGCTTTTGTATAATATATGTCTTTCTTCGCCTAATGTACTTGTTTTTAGTATTTATGCAAATAGCTGGATAATTTCACTACTTCACGGTGTCTAGAATATTCTTAAAGATTATATTTTAAACTTTATGAGGACTACAAATGCTATTTAAAGCTTTCGTGTTAAAAAACATATTCAGAAACAAATAAGAAATCCCTTATATCCCTGGCAGTAGTGAAATAAAGAAATAGAGCTTAGTTGTGTAAATAATAAACAAACGACTTTTGCAACATTGGGTTCTGCTGCTGTAACTGAGAACTTAATATTAACTATTCATCTGTTGTTAAGTACATTCTCGAGCATTTTATGTGGTGTTTCTTAAAACTGTTATATGCACATACAATTACATGCTTTTGTTTTGTCCCTGTTACGTCTATTATTTATTGAATATTTTAATATTTTCTCTGTTCACTGAAAGGTACTTTAATTAATGTGTTGGTACAAATTCTCTATTTATTTAAAAGATAAGACGCCTAATAAACCTTTAGTGCATTTGTGAGTTAAGTATACTAAATTAACTTTTGAACACGCTTTTATAAAAAGTGGTCTAATAAATTATTTCTTTCTTTTTCGGAGTTATCCAGAACGTAATCAACTTTTGTAGGTAAATTACTCTATAGTTTTTGCAAAGTCCCTAGCATATCTATTTTTAGGTAAAATGATTTAGATATAAATTTCTATTTTAGGTCTTAGAGTAACTGTTGCACACAAAAATATACACTAATAAGTAATAAGTATTTTAAACACCAGAAAGATAGAAACATTACAATCAAATACAGCAAAGCTGGAACGATGAAATCGTTTTATAAAGTTAGTACGGTCTCTAAACGACTATTGCCTTGTGACCATTTATAGATATTGAAAGTCATGGCGATTTGGTAACTTATGGCAGATTTAAATTCACAGTAAAAAATAAAAACTTGCAGAATCTTATTTTATTCATATTAAAAGAATATGAAGGCTATCTTACTTTTATATTTATTTTTTCAGTTTTATTTTAGACTTAAAATTTTTACTAAATAATGTTCTTTCTGGATGCATTTACAAACACTTAAGTAAGCGTTTGTAGTATTTTGTCAACTGTAGAATAAAATATGGGATGTTTCTCGACGCTTATTACCGCTTAAAAGCATCGCTAAAAGTAATGGTGCAATTCTGTAAAAACAAAGTGCACACTGTAACTTTACGAGCAACCTTATTAGCTCAACTTTAGACAATGTTTCTCGGAGAAGTTGTAATGTTATTTTAAAATTCGCACTAAATCCGCCCCTGTTTTTCAATTTCGTTCAAATATTTGTTTTCTTGACGCGCAATATTTAAATTGTTTCATTAAAGGAATGTTTGTTATAATGTTATTTTAAAGAATTAATATTTTTGTGGTCTCGACACCTATACTCCAGTAGACGTGTCTTTCGTTGATTTCTAATATCAAATGCCCAGAATCATTAGTTGCAATATTGCAGTCACACAGCCTCGGGGAAGTCAAATTTAAACTAGCGAATCTACAAGTAAAATTTTCCATTGTCGCATAAAGAGTATTAATGTCTTAATCTGTTAGGGTGTATATCCGACTTTTTAACCCCACTTCCGTAAGTACGAACTGCGTAACAAAAAGCGCAGAGGTTAGGCATTACGTGGATAGCTGTTGACTTGAACGTGTGGTAATTTTCGACATTTACCTCTGCATCCCCTAATTGGATTCAAACCAAATTAAGTGAAGCGACCCTCTTAGAAAAAAAAAGAGATCGGACTGGAGAAATCGTAATGTCTTCGTGTCAGAGACGCGCAATAGTCGCGGAAGAAAGTGGTTTGTTTGCCAACAGCAAGGCTTATAAATTTCGTTATCCTGGGGAATGTATAACCCAAATATAATTACGCTGGTGTCTTCCAGGAAGCAGAAATTGTAGAGGGTAGGAACGCAACCATTTTGGCCCCGTTGGTGTAACATCTGTGTGTATACTACATTTTGGAAGCTCCGCAAAATTTTAATAGTGCTTGAGACTCAGTGATTTTCGTTTATAAAATTGTGTGTAAACGCCTGGATTTTGTTCTTATGTTTTTTTTTTGTGATTAACGTAAAATGAGTGGTTGTTCTTCGAAATTAAAGTTTTCTCAATTATTGGATCTAGCTGCCTTTCGTCGGAAAACAGAGGTCTGCACATACCATCTGGAAGAAAGAATTCCTGTATGAGTAAGAAAGAAAACCTGCTATGTTTTATTATATGAATTTCAATGCTTAAAGACTAGGAGAACGTCGAACTTTGTGAAATATTTTATACGAAAACTTTGCTTAGACAGGATCAGTTTCGTATTGTTTTATTAAATCATAATTTTTTTTAAGTAAATTTTTTTAACTAATTTGTAACAGGAACGTTCCCAGGTAATTTTAGCTGGTGTTTGATAAATTGTTGCAACAAAATTACTAACTTGGCAATCATTTCTTTGTTTTTAAATGTAAAGTTCAGTTGCCAATATTTAACAATTTATGGTCAAGCTTACCTTAGTCGGGTTAATTAATATTTGAATTTTGATCTTTTGTGTTCTATTTTAAAATTTTAACGTAACAGAATCATTTCGCTTTGTTTATTGTAATAATTTGTTTTTCTTATAGTTTGTTTCTGTTTTTTTATTATTTTATCGACTCTGTTCTCCAAACAGAAATTAATTTATGCCTCTTATTGATATTCTTTTGTAGTGTTATTTTGTTATTGTTTTTGTATTTTTGTTTGTGTGTGTTTGACTCATTTTTTTATTATCATTATTGTTTTAATAAATGTAAGTGAGGTCGACTTCTTGTATTTTTGTTTTTGTAAGTGGATCTCTGGTCCAGACAAGTAGCTTAATTTCATTATTTTGTTCTTTTGGCTATCAAAAAGCACGTAGTGTATATTCCAAATTTCAATTATAGACTAGATATCCTTGCTCAAGAGAGAAGTAAATATTGAATTGGCATTTCTCTCTTGTATCGTTTTAAAAGAAGGAAGTCTTCAGAGGACTTCCTTAGCAAAATTAAGTAAGACAAATCAAGTGCTTATACAGTGTTTATTTTGTGTATTGAGTCTCATTGGTGAAACGTCAGAGCGAGTTTTAATAGAGCTTCCACGAGGTAAGTTACACACAGGGTGAGGTTTCGTAAGAGGCCTATATACAGGGTGTCGGATTCACGAGTAGTCGCGTGACCGACCATCAGAACCCTTCGATCTACGACTGCTGGCGCCCTCTTTTACGACCATCTATTAGTTTAATAAGAGTTTTGGAAAACGGTGAGCTTCTCTTTGTGAGAGATTAGCCAAGTTTATTTGAGAATTCACCCCATCTGCGGCATGAGCTACGGGATTTAACATCTACCATTGGTCTGGACGGGACTTGTGCATATCTTTGAGCACTGGCCCGTTACAAAGTACAAACCTTTTTCTTGTAGAATTATATTGTTTTTTATTTTATATATAGCTATATTCTGGTCGTAGAGTTGAAAACGAGCATGGAAATTGGCAAAGAATGGTTTTTGTTCCTTTTTCCACCTGAGGCGGGGGGAGGGGAGTTCAAGTGGAGAAACTTCAAAAGAACCATTATATGAAGAAAGATCTCTAGAATTAAAAACTAGAACCAGAACCAAAAAGAACCAGAATCCGTGCTGGAGCCGATTGGATTTAACAGAACCGGAACTGAAAAAAAAATCTTTATTGTAGTCGCTGCCAAATTTAGAAACGGAATTGACACCCTTCTAATTTACAGAAAAGGTTCTTTTCTGTTACAAATCTTGGTTTCATGATCTTTATTCCTATATCAAATTTGCGTTATGGTAGCCACTTTTTAATTATGTGATATTTTATATCTACAGTCTTTGTGTTCAAAAGCAAGCAGTGATTAGCAAGGCTGTCAGTGAAAAAACGCGTTCAGGGGCACTCAGCGGTTCAGTTACTGAAGCACTGTCAACATAATTACCGCTGAAGGTCAACCTTTGAGTTTGCTGCGCTGCCAAGAACACTCTCAAAGACTCTTGTATGATCGTCAGCGAATGTCAATTTCCGTAAACGCATCATTAACCATCAGACTGAGATTATCTTTTATAATAGCACATAACATTATTCAAAATTAACGATAGTTGCAACAAAAATCTGAATTACGGTATATTTTTCCTCAATGTATAATGAATACACTAAAAGTGCATTAAAGTTCCAGTTTTGCAGTTAAACATGTTTTCCTATTGGAACCCTTATGAAACGCAAAACGATTCTGAAACCGGAACCTGAACCTTTATTTCTAATGGCCCATCCACATTTCTTTTCTTTCCAACAGTTTTAACCGTCAGGTAAGAACGATGAACGGTGTACATCCACATTTCATCAGTCGTTTATAAGTTTGGAGTGTGTGCTGACATGTTTGACAAAAAATACTTTATGCCAGTGACGGCGTTAGTTTTATTAAAAAGAAAGAGTGCTGAAAAAAGAAAAAACGCTCTTAATGAACAAAGCGTTGGCTCCTAAACAGACGTGTATTCTCCAACGGCAGCCTTTTGGAAGGGCTGAAGCTCGAATTAGGAGACTGGTTTAATTTCTTGAGAATAGTTCAATAAATTCAATAGTAAAGTCTTTGTTCATTAATCTGAAGTCACTCATTTTGAGAATTTAAAAATTTAATAAGCACAATGAAACGCTTAATGCAGACCAGGGCCGGCGAAAGGCATATGGTGAATATAGAGTATTCCATACTTGAGTTTTTTTTTTAGTATGAAATTCCATAGCTCAAGATTTGGTATTTTAATTTTAAGTTTTTGTCGATTAACATGTTATCTTTTTATTTATTATTATTTTACTGTTTAATGTACATTTATTCAATATTTATAAATTATACACAATAAAAGAACTTTTTAATCGTTTAAATCGCTTTCCGCGCGCGTGCATCTATTTGGTTTACGACCCTTTTTTTGCACTCCATACCTCAAAAAATCATGTTCCGCCGGCCCTGATTCAGACGACACTGGCATACTGCAACGTTAAAAACCGACAAATTTATATACACTTTAGACTTGCACGAACCTGTTGCAGTATCGGTTAGAATTTCAAGCAGCAGCACACTTTCTTTGTGCTGTGCCGGGTAAGTCGGTCGGTTTTCACTATCCACACTTTAGACTTACCCGACACGGTTTTACCCGATGGTTAAAACTGTTGAAACAGAACGAAATGTGGATGGGATTTAAACTGTATGAAACCGAATCCCATATTTTCAAAAACTAGGAGGAACCGGCGTAACAGCAGTTAAAAGACGTTATTTCATATTAAAAGGTTACTCACCAAATAACTTAACACTTATTAGAAACAATCCGACTAATAATGACTCATATAATTTTGGATCGTGGGTGTCAGATAGTTTTAAAATTAAATTGGAATCCACAACACTATGATAAACCGCAAGTCTGTTATTAAAATTCTATCTTAAACCCAACAAAGCCACTAAGACTAAACTAAGGTTATCGATAATAATTCATGTTGGACGCCAGAGCTTTTTTGTTTAAATTGGAAGAGAAACTCAAAATTCCAAAACAGACGTAGTGTTTATCAATAAAATATGATACACAAAAAAATGATATACAGTTTTATTTAATCAATATGCTTATCATTACCACACAAAAATTAACAAATTTTAAAAAATAAATGTTAAAACAAAACACAGTTTAACTCAGATATTATTTCCTGGCTGTATCACATTTCTCTGAGGATCTATGCTGTTTGTTAAATTTTGATTGTTAATCCAATACCATTGCATATCACCCCTTTGTGAGGTTATGTACGACATTACCTCGGTTGAATTTCTAGCTCAGATTAATAGGAAATTCAATTCTGGTTTTTCAATGGTAACGACAGGATTTTCACTTGAAGCAATTTCGCAAACTATTAGTGGACCTACCCCTATAACGAATGCATTTAGGAAACCAGACAATAATTTCAGTTTTCCAGGTTCAAAGGCTAAAATAAAAATTTACAACACTTGAAGAAACTAGCTAGCACAATATTTATTCAAACTCCGTTGAAGAAATCTAATTTTGATTGCAAAATTAAAATCACCAATATGACAACTAATCTGTTGATTGTGCAATTTCTTTCACAATGCCTTTCTTACAGATCAAACCGGAAGAACCACGCCTAAGAAAAATGTCCACCCATGTGCCAAATTTAAAATGTGAGAGTATCCAAATTCATACAAATTAAAACTGAAGAGAAAATCAATGATCTAGGATCAAAGTTTAGCTTTTTTAAATTAAATTAGAATTTCTGAAGAATTATCAAACACAACTAAAATTTTTATACTGGAGAATAACAAATATTCAAAAAATGTTAAAATTCAGCTGTTCAAGGATATTTCATTAGGGGATTTCCCGAAGACAATAGAGGATGATTTTAAATAAGAAACACTTAAAAATATAGAATTCCTAATTCATTTTAATCAACGAACAAATCCAATTTTAAATTCAACAATAAATTATGGAAATGGGGTCGTTTCCTAAAATATTATTTTTGCTTATTTGGGTTGCTTTCGCTTTAAATTAACGCTGGCTTTTTTTCAGATTTTTTCTGCTTCTATTTTCACCTTTTTTTTTCAATTTAAAATTTAAAAAGCTTTTCCCGCCACTCCTGTGACGTCACAAGTCTTTGCCGATATGACAACGCTGAAAACGGGAGTGCTGTCGGTATTGTAGGAAGCGTTTAGAAGTTTGAATTTTATTGTTGAGGTTATGCGGCATTAGGTTATTATATATATTATATATTATATATTATATTTACAACGTTTTATACATATACGCTAACCACTAAATCACAAAACAATAGTCAATCACAAACGTAAAAAATACAGATAATTATATTATCTTTGGTTGAAATCTACAAAGCGGAGAAACCCAGCAACTAACGAATGACAGCAATGACACAACAACGCCATTGCAACGTTGTCAGCTCTACTATTTGCACAGACCGTCTACCGACGAACTGTGACGTCACTAGTAAAGAAAAATTATTTTATTTCCTTATAACTCTTTAGTTATCATATTACGGAAAAAACTGTTAATGGATATTAACTATATATTCTGTCTAGAATGATAATATCTGTTTAGATTTCAATAAATCCATTTCAGGAAACGACCCCGTTAAGTTAAATAAGTCGAGAGAATGCATCCACATTATTTTCTGACACTCTCATACCAACTTAGAATAATGAAATCTTGGCAGAATTTTAGGAATTTAAAATAATTTTATGACGACCAGTAGAACCGTTACACCGGAACCGGAACCCTTACTTTAAAAGGGTGTTAGTTCCTGTTCAGAATATTTTCTACTTAAAACACTTAGTGCTGGGCCTACAAGTATTCTTATGGAATTTATGGAATTATTAGAAGTTTGGAGTTTTTTGGGTGTTTGACAAATGAAAGTTGTCAACAATTACCATTGTCAAAACTTACTTTAAATAGATGTTTCTATACTATAACACAAAATGTTGCAGAGGTATTTTTAGAGAATGAGGATTTTATGTAACTCATTATACCTAGTTGTGTTCTCGTAATTTTCTGTTTGCTTCTTAAGTGAGGAAAGTAGATTTTCCTTTGGATTTTCTTTATACAAAAGCCACCAACAGGTTTTCCTATCAGCTTTGTTGTCAGATTGCATTGGCAGCTAAGCAAGTTTGATATACTGAATAAGTAGAACCAAAGCCAGTTGATGTAAGATAAAGTACCAACACCAAACAAAAGACAATCGTTCAATAACGATTTTCCCTCCGCCAGATGTCGTCATTCTATGTCAGATTAGACAACTTTAAACGCCAGTTTATAAGTTTGAGGTTATTAAAATTTACCAGAGAGAAAATCGTTAAAGAGCCTAATTTGCGATCATCTTTTGTTTGGTGTCGGTACTTTATCTCACATCAGCTGGCTTTGAGAAGAACAAGAGATTGATTTTGCAAAACAAAACTAATCTTATTTAGAAAAGACTTTCAATCATCGTTTGGAAGGACCGTTCATTGGTTTTTTAACAAACCATTTTTCAAGTCAGCATCCCCTTCCATTTCCACAAAGAGATTGTACAAAAGACCGGGGTGACATCGTAAATGTATTATCTACTTTATATACATAAAATCAACGTAACATTAAAGAGCGATAACACTGTCAAGATTTTGCTTGTAATTTGAGTAATTGCTTTGAACGTTAAGTTTTTCTACGCAAATAAATAATGACGCATTATTCTTAGGTACTAAACAATAATGATCTTTGAACTATCACACTTTTATAATAATTTAGACACCATATACGTATCAAAGCTAATTGTCAATGAAAACAACAATAACTTAACTGAACGATACTAATACTTATGTTTTTTAATCTTTTATAGTACCTCAACCGCTATGGTTATTGGTACTACTAATTGATAGTACGATAAGTTTTTATTGACAAGTTAGAAGTGCAATAAATCTGTCTACTTCTGTAATAAAGCTGGGTTCAAAAGAATTGAACATTATCAAAAGCAAGTAGTACCTTACGTCAGTTTACCATTATTTTCTTGTTATGTAACGAAATGATTTTATATTTTTTTCAATTCTTTCTTGGTAACTGTAGGTAAATATAGTTTTGTATTAGTTATTTATTTAGATTACAGCAACGTCTTTATTAAAATCAACCACTTTTCGTTTTGTTGTCAATTTTAATTCATTCTGAGAAATGACACACTTATTTGTTTCAAACAAAGCTTGAAGACAATCTAGGTAAAAACGTGCTAAGAATGTAAAAAAATGTGGAACACACTATATACTAGTTAAGTATTTACTGAGAAAAGAGCACGTCATGCATAATAAACATCCACAATCACCTTCTCTAGTGAGAATAACGGCAGTATTATCTACATATTACATTATTTCTCCCACGGGTACATCCCACTTGATATATCGTTCAAGAAACTACGTACTTTACAATTTTGTTGAAAAACGTTTATTAAACCTTCAGGTAGAAAATTATGTTTGCTTATTTACTTAAAACTGATTTCTATCAGAATTATCTTACTTTCCTAATATGTGTGTAAATCATATAAAATAGATTCATATTTATAGAATGCATCACATGTTATCACCAAATAGAGATTCAGCTTGTAATATAAGTTACTTTTATACATACAAATGCGTTTTTCTTTTGTCTTTCAGCTGCCTGTTACTAAATATCAGAATACATTTTCAGATATATGTTATGTAAGATCCAACTTTTTGATAAAAAGCACAAACATATGCTGTACACCAGGGAGTTACTTCATAATTTTGGTAAAAATTTTTATTAGAACTGTAAAAATTAATTTAAATTAATGCAAATATCAAGGGATGCGTAACGTTATAAAAAATAACGTTATTAAGCGAAAATGAAAAGTTATTATTCCTAACGAAATAGATAATGAAACCAAAAAAAAAATAAAAACTTAGAAAATCGGTTAATAACGTTATTCTTTTCGGTTTTCTAACTTTTTGGACGTCAGGTGCTTGATTTACAAGAAACCATTTATACTCAATTCGGTAGAATAAATACATAAAGTTGCTGCGGAATTGAGGAAGTCTTGAGTAATTGTCTGAACTGAACGGTGGAAAACAGGACCGGATAGCGTATAAAGAACTGTTCTGTAATGAATACTCTCACAATATATAGATACTTCCAATTAAAATAGTCAGTAGAAACTCATACTCTGGAAAACATCTTACCAGTCCACGATGCACCCGATATTTTTGATTCCCAACAGGAGCTAGAAATAGCACCGGCACGAATTTGTGTCAAGTCGATCAACTCGTACCGCAAACAGTAGCCGTTCAGTTGATATATCTATTAGGGTATGCATATATTGCGAGAGTATATACGTATATTATACACAACAATTTTCTACTCACTGTTCTGTCCCGTCTCACACGGTTTAGTCTCAACCCTAGTCCAATGACGGGTGACTAACCATAATTCAAATTAAGTAGAATATAGTCGGCAGTAATATAATGACTAGTTTTAGAGGTTAAAGAAATGAAAGTGTCCAAATATCGATATTGCAAATCTATCGTTATATTTAAAACTGAAAAACCCCACTGCAGAATGTTATTTTACTCATCTGCATAAAAACGAAGCAAAAAAATCAGACATAGTTCAGATGAAAATGCTATCGGGGATACCTGTACATTGATATTGAACACTTAGCAGGGTCGCCATAAATTGGTTCTGCGAGTTCGCAGTCTGCTACTGAGTTAAACAAAACGAATTGCAAGTAACTCAGTTTTTGTATGTAATATAAGTTTTGTTTTATATTGACATTCAGAATAGAAATTCTAATAAAACTATGATAATTTAAAAAGCTAATAATTAAGAATCAACAACGAAATTAAACGAGATAATAGCGTTATTTTACCGTTAAACAAAACAAAATTGTTTATAAAAACCAAAAACGTATCAAAAGAATATTTTTAAAAACATTCTAACAGAAACGTAACAATATTAGATATCTTTTACATCGCTGCGAATTTTAAGGGCTATGTGTGCTTGTAAGGTTTTTATGTTTTAATTGTTAAAAGAGAGAGTACGATACTTAATGCAATCAACAAACAAACAGTCCAATTAACTTTTATTATTATCATTAAAATGCACTTATCTCATTTTGTTCCTTGTCCTGGCTTGTATATCAATATTCTTCCTAAATTTTCAACACAGCTGTTTTCTAAATACACCATCGAATAAATTCTGAATCTGACCTTTAGGATTCAATTTTGATCTCTGTGGCAATCCAAAAGGGAAAATTTAAAAAGCAGAACCCACGTTTACGTACATTACCGTAGTATTACCGTAATATTGGAATTCTTATTTCGCGTTTAATGAGGATAACCGAATTCAATATACCCTATCTGCCCATTTCCATAGCGATAGCTACACTTTGAACAGCTGGCAAGCTGGGACAAATTGGAAATCCTCTTTTATCGTATAGTCTTATGTATGATTAGTTTTGTTTCTAACAGAAGGTGCTTAAGATAAAGAATAAAAGTGAAATCTTCATTCAAGGCTTTTCAGTGTGATTTTGTACAAACTTACCAGATTTGTTATGCTATGTTCAACTATTTTCTTAATCACAATTGCTTCTATAACATATATTCTGTATTCTTAAAAATTATTATGTTCACTTTTCTTATTTGTTACAATAAAGTCAATGTGCTGATGTTGGTATAATTTCGGAATTAGAATAATTACAGACATTTAAAAAATAGAAATACAAAGCACATGCAAGAAATTGAAGGTACAAGTGGATCAATATGTTATATTATATTTTTAAAAAATCTAAATCTTTCTGTAGATAAACGTATTATGTGTCAATGCATCTTGCCACGTTGTTTCAGGATCGATGAAACTTTCTCGGTAATATTTTTATAATGGACGAATGTTACAAGGTTTTTCGTTCAGTAAATGGACCTAAAATCAATTTTGCAGGGAATTAACTTTTTGTAACATATTAGAGCGTTTAACCACTCGCTCCTTGAATTACATTTTTAAAATTAAAATTATACTTACACATAAAAACATAAAAATAGACACTACTTACTAAATAAAATTTTAAAATGCTGTTTCTTAAGCTACTTTCTTTGAGTATCATATTTGTATTTACGGTTTGGATCAAATGAAAATAAAATTATTGTAACCGCTTTTTACTAATGCGCTTTTAACTGCCTGACATTTCTTTTATTTCACAAAAAGTATGTATCAGGAAGATATAAATTTAAAAAATAAATCTTTTCTATTTATGATTTATTGCTAGCCGCAGAGCTTTCCACTCTGAATTGCTCCCTAACGTGTAGTGTAATAGACGTAGTCAACGTAGTCGCACTTTTTGTGAGTCAACGGCATACAGTTTAACGCAATGCTGTTACTAAGCATAGTAGGCAAGGTGAGTATGTGAAAAATTCAGAGGACAATAGAACATCAAAACTTCGTTTACTTTGTAGTATATATAAAGTTAGCTTACTCTTTGGAAAACAGGGTTTTAAGGTAAAATTTCTTATTTGTCTGCTATTTTAAAGATTATCCAGCTATTAAGCTAAAATTCCCTGCATGATATTTATACACCTTGCTACAGTTTTTGTGGTCGATACGCTTACCACGGACGGAGATGTAGGGTAGGATATACACACTTACTTAAAACAAACACGTTATACCATTGAAAAGCTGGCAGACTCTAATGTTTTGCTCTTGTGTTTCCCACATATTATACACCGTTTTATAAACTCCTACAACTTGTCGTTTAATGTAAAAATTTCATGTTTTTGGAATAATTTGAGACTCAGCTGAAATATGAAGCACCAATTTGTAATGTACTTTATCAGTGATGGAGACTTGAGAGAGGTATGCGTACTTTAATACCCTGTATCTCACAAACTAAGCATTCTAAGATCTGGGAAAGTACACTCAGTTTTTAATTTTTTATTATCTTTTAAATGTTTAATACACTTAAAGTAAACACCTTGAAAAGCAATTTTAATGTTGTGGTACATATTGTAACGCGTTATAGCGGCGGTATCGGAACGGTCTCAGGCCCCAGATTTGGTGAGGAGGTTTACTTTTCTACCTCGTCCTTAGAGCGGTCAGACCAGGGCTCGCAGATAGCTACGGTGGAAATCTAGAAATCCAGGGGTCGATCGGCTGAAATAATGGACCTGTATAGATTACGGTACAAATAAAACACAGCATGAAACCCAAACAGTATCTATTAGAGCAAGCGGCGGTTACAGGCACAATATATACAAGCAGGCAACATACGAGTAAAACATCTGTATGTCAAACCTATGCAGCCCAGGCAGTGCAGCAAGCAGAGGGGAAGTGTAGTCCAAGTGGGTCGGGTTAGGTTACAGTTCGAGTCTGGTGCCCTACAGGGTACGGGGTAATCAGGCTGAATGGAGACGGAACTACCCGGCGGCAACGGACCGGCACGACAGACAGCGACAAAACCGGGATAGCTGGCTTTGAGGCTCGACCAACTACGCACCG
Organism: Ignelater luminosus; assembly: GCA_011009095.1. Classification (NCBI taxonomy): domain Eukaryota; kingdom Metazoa; phylum Arthropoda; class Insecta; order Coleoptera; family Elateridae; genus Ignelater; species Ignelater luminosus. The sequence continues at coordinate 57,714 of VTPC01090950.1, forward strand.
GCTCGACCGACAGCGTTGACAGTCAAACTCCAACTTAACAGACAGGGCAAGAAACGGAGCTACCCAGCGGCGACAGAGCGGCTCGACCGACAGCGCCGACACCGGGATAGCTTGCCTTATGGTTAGACCGACGGCGGCGGATCGGCTGACTCACAGCATCGGCAGTCAAATTAAAAGGCGGGAATGTATAAAGCGGAAACAGGTTATGTAATGGCTACATTATATTCAGATATTTGTAGACAAAAACGTTGTGGAGATTAAAGCGGACCCCTACCACCCAAACCACTATAGCAACAAAATCAGTTTCTATAAATTAAGTAAGTGCGAAAATGTGATAACTTCAATACATTTAAAATTAAATTAGATTTTTTAATAGATATATACACACATACATATTGATTATGATATTTTTCCAACTTTTTTTTCCTTTAAAGCTTACACGAAAAAATGTTAATTTGATGCATTTGAAGAGTTCTCTCCAAGTATCAACTCGTTTAAAAATTTTCGAGGGTTCGCTCAAGATTTTTAAAAGTTTCAAAAAACAAAAGAAATCAATTTTTCTTTTTTTTTAGTTCTTTAGTTTTTCACTAATTCAATCTTTTCTATGTAGGTTGTAAAGAAACATATTAAAATTTGAAGTCAAAATATTAATATTTAGAGGTCGCTCAATAATTTTAAAAATAAATTTCTATAAACTTTTAATGGTTTTGAGCGACCTTTAAACACGCACTACACAGGCTTCAATAGTAGTTTTTTAATGTCCAATTATTTGCCCCCTTAATGATTTTAGAGCAAAAGTGTAAATAGCTTTTAGAGAAAAAAGAGTACTGCATCTGTACATGTCGTTGCTTTTTCTTCTCCTTCTTTAAAACCGAATAAATGAACGAATGTATTAACTGCTATATCATAATACATCTAAGAATAAATTATATGTTGTTTAAAATAAAAGCTTAAAGGTTTTTCCAAAACATGCGTTAAGCACAAAGTCTACGTATATGCGAATATTGGCTTAAATGTTTTATTAGAAAGATAAAGTCGACTTTTTAAGTGACCAAACTCGAAACAGAGTTTAATTTCTTGACATTTATCAATTTTATGTTTTCGTCATCAAGTAACTATCAACTTTCAAGAGACGAATGGTACATGTATACAACAAGAATGAAACGTCCGAGATTATTTTTGTTTATTCTATATTCCCGAATCAGCATCTTATTTTACGGAACACATTAACATAACATTGTGTAAATTTTTCCATTTAAAATAGTTACCTGTAAGTAAATTCGTCCTTTGTATTTAATTGCTTTATCAATAATCATCGAAAACACCTGATCGTAATCCAGTGTAAAAAATACACCAATTATTAAGTATCACAATGCTGCATAATTAGCGAGGACAAGTTTGGAACATTATGGTAACGTTACACAGCTGATCAGAAATGGTGTTTTGCTTGTGCTCATAAACTAAAGCACTGTGGAAGTAGATCAGTAAGCATTTATTTCGAATTCAAACCACCCTGTACAGTTTTTTTATATTCTCAACCACTGTACTATCTCTTTGGTATCCTTGACCGTAATTATTATAACTAAAGAAGTGCTTACTATGTACTTTCTGTTAGCAGTACTACTATGTAGAATTTTAAGTAATCTTTAGTTAATAAAAGCAATTAATTAAGATGCACTTTATTTAAGTAAATATGTACTACGTTTACTGTATTTGATCCTTGTATTTACTCAACAATTTGTTTTCAATATATTTTAAAATTTCAGTTAAACTTTAGTTTTGTTTACTTTCCTACATTTCTAAGATCATCTATTAAAGGAATAACTACTTTCGAATTTTAAGAGCAACCGTACATTTTATTGAGTTTGGCAATGTCAGTTGCACTTAAACCATTTCTTTGTCCAATTACAGCTTTTGGATCCTGAAATGAAAATACGTTATAAAATTTACCAAACTAAATCTTTACAAGGTGACGCAAAAATCACGTCATCCACTAATATTTACTGTTTTCAATCTTCTACATACAAGTGGTTACTGATATATCCATATTGCTCACTTTACACTTGGACTTTAAATATATTTTCAAATATTTATTCGGTGATGTGATTTTTGCTCCACCTTGTATATTAATGTCACTTGTTTTTGTTTCTCTTTCTTCTTTCGAACAGCACAACTTACATGTGGTACAATTGTAGCCAATCCATTCTTTGAGAAAGCATATTTATTATAATGCATTATGCTGCCATAATCATACCGCTCTCCAAAACTACTGACCACACTGGCTTTGTATTTCTTAAAATTGCGTTCTTTTCCTATTAAAAAAAACACACTTTTTGAATTTATTTGATATTAACTGACATTGAAATATAAAACAGCATATTAGGGTCCAGCATTTTCAAACACTATACAAATACTGTTACATTAAGTGATAACGTTTAATGTTACCTTTTTGGATGTTCTCTTTTATAATTTTTACCCATTTGTCTCTATCTGAATCGCTTTGTTGATGGTGAAACCCAGCAGCATGTAAGAATTCGTGTACAATAGTACCGTGCCATAAACAACCATTTCTTTGCAAGTTGAGTTCTTGACGTCCCTTTACTCTTCCTACTTTTGACCAACAACCGGTGTTTTTGCCCTACAGTTATTTAATCAATGAGGTAAAGACAGAAATTCATAAAAAACATTTACTTACAGTTACGTATACATAATCAGAGTCAGTCGATCTGCGTGGCCTTACTGTAATGCATGTTTTAGCGTACTCCTTTTTTAATGAATTATTAATAAATTGCTTTTCAGAAGTAGCTACAAATAGTTTTCGTGTAAAAGAAGCTTCTTTAGAATCGGTTTATAACTTACTAAAGTCGCTCGACAGCTCGTATGGAATTTCTCTGTTACGCCACCGTTTTTTTTTATCTGTAAGTCCATTAAGTTGTCCTGGTTCAAGTATTATATCACCTTCGTATTGTCCGCTAATTTGCCACATGGGTTCTTTGTCTTCTAGAGTCCATGATGCAAGACGTTGAGCTAGAAATAAAAAATATAAGTTTCTATTGTGATGCGTTCTCTATTAGTAGGTATCAATGTTTTGATGTTATAAAACTTATGAGTCCTACAGTTCAAACACTGTTGCAGGACTACATAATTAAAGCAAACACGACTTACCTTCTTCTGGTGTCAGCTGTTTATAAAGTAGCGGAGTGCATGCTACACATTGTAGCAGTATAGCTGCAAGAATAGGTTGTGCAAACTTCATGTTGCTTAGTTGTTCGAAAGACGATTACTACAAGGCTCAGTAAATTTCTCAAATCTTATATACCTAATGTTGCCGGAAGTATTGTGTAATTGTGAATGAGTAAATATTAAGTGCAGTGCTTAAGATAAGTTCCAAGAAAAAGCTGAAGTACTGCAAATAAATTATGTTGATAATAGAAGTTATCAAATTTAGCTAATTCTTCACACTTATCTTGAAAATCTAAAAAATCACGTTGCAAACAATGTAAAGAAGAGAAATTCTTCTAATTATAATACAATTAAAGAGCGGATCTGACAGATACTTATCAGAGTGTTTGAAAGTTGAATGGAGTTTATTATATTAGTTTTACAATTGCTTTAAATTATTATAAGACTTTTTAACTGTAACAATTCCAAGGAAATATTTCAAACGCAAAAACAAAATAGAATAGAATAGTTTTAAAATAAGGTTCGTAGTAAACACTACTTCTTTAAATACCATTATCAATTCCTAAATAATATTTACTACAATTTTTTTGAAAACTAGGGTTTCCGGTTTTAAGCAATTATTTAAGATATATTTATTCCGACATTCCAAAAAACGTATAAGTCATCTTTCCAGAACAGAATTCTTTGTATCCCTATATTGTGCTGCCTAGTAATGAATATTTTTTTATAGGTGTATATACAATATATATTTTTTTCTGGAACTTAATTACCTTTATGATAAGAGTAATAATGTGAGCGTACTTTTAAAAATTACTGGCTTGTTTTAAGTCGATGCAATATGCCTTTTCTTAAACATTAGAAAGTAAAAGTGTTACGTGTGTATTAACTAGTCTTATAAAATAATGCAATTTAAAATAAACAACACTGATATAGGTAAGTCCTAATACAGGGTGTTCTAGTTTCAGTTTCGATCACTTCGGTAGGTGATAACATAGCGTGTGTGGAATCGGATAACGCACCAAACAGATTTCAATAGTAAATTTTTAAGTTCAGTTATTTGCTGTCCTATTTAGTTTAGAGCAAAAGTGCAAATTCTGAAAAAAGCATGAGGACCAAAATGTTTCCTTTGCAATTTTTTACCCGTATTTTCATATTATGTCCTTTATTTTGCCTTTCTTTACTTGTTAATCAATAAAAGTCGATCCAATCTAATTGAAAACACTTAAAATTACAAAAAGATTTTCAATTTATGTAAAATTTTAATTTTCAAATCTTTAATAAACGTTTTAATAGTGCTGTTTCTTAATTCATTCCTTAATCTATTACATATATTCTATTACTCCTATAATAAAAATTGAGTCAGTTTTCCTATATCATAAATTAAATTACAACGAACTTCGAACGAAAAAATAATTGTACATTGCTTTTAGATTATAAAATGATTGTACACATTAATTATTTACTATATCATTGCATAAAAAAGTGTTTTTTAGTTTCTTCTGTATACTAGTTTCGACTGTTTTATCAAATAATAGGTCCTTATTGATATCGCAAAGGTACTTACTATTGAATGAAGCAAGAAACTACTGATATCTTATTTTAAAAAGTTTATCAAAACTCTAAATAAAGATTTTCTACATTAAGAATTTACTTTTGCAAGTACATAATTGTAAGATAGCTTTGGCATCCGTAGTATCCAAAACGTATATGAGAAAAAAAGAAATAAAAATTTAACAACCGGGAGGAAAACTTACCTTGTCTTCCGCTCTGATACAATCATCAACTTTCGCCCACAAAATGAGGTTGACGAAAAAATTATTTTTTCATGATAAATACTAGGGCATATTTTTCCTATTTAAAGATTAGTTCGGTAGGTATATTCCCACAAATAAAAGGTGCCGCAGACCAAGGCGTTTTCAATCAAATATACTATCAATGGTAATTAAAAATCAACGACCAATCTTACGCTGCGCAAATGTTAATTTAATAGTATCGACTACTAAGAAACTATTAGGAATGTTAAAATTAAGAAAACGGCGATTCATTATTGAAATTCTTATAGCCCAAAAGCTAGCTGTCGTTTTTGGCAAAAAATGTATTTGTTTGGAATTAAAACTTTATAAAATGGTAGTTTCCCCCTAACCAAACAAGATATAAATGATGTACTAGCACAGCTGGTATCTTGCAAATAATGCAAGATAAATCTTATTAAACGAGAATCAATTGTAATGACAATGTGACAAAGCTATTCACCAGTCTACTTCCTGCATTAATCTTAAACAATAACAATGCATAATAATTAACCAAATTATTTGTTGTATGGAAAATGCTATCGCTTATAACTCACTTACTATTGAGATTTGGACTTATATGTATTAGGTATTTTTGACTGTCGAGTCGTAGGACACCCTGTATAATAATCGCAAAAATGCAATTCATAGTAAAATGATTTATCCGGTTCAAAATAAAGTTTGTGCGATATCTGATCCTAGCAATAATTGTGTTACAGTATGTTTTCTGCTTAACTTCGGTTTTGAAGAGTAAAAACACTGATTGTTGGTCATTGGTTGGACGCTCGGGTTGACGTCAAGAATTAAACTTGCAGAGAAATGGTTGCCTTTGGTATGATACTATTGTACACGAATTTTTACATGCTACTGGTTTCTACCACCAACATAGTGTACCCGAGAGAAACGATTGGGTATATATTTACAGGCAAAACATTCAACCAGGTAACTGATTAAACAATTTATCGATGTCTTAATTGTATGTAATAAGAATACCTTTATTAAGAAAGTTGAATGCTTTAACCAAATTATTTGTTTATAGGTCAAGAAAAATATCCACTTAGCATGGTTAATAGCTTTGGACAACGATACAATTACGGGAGTATCATGCATTATAATAAATACACCTATGCTTCTTCGGCTATGGTCAGCTTACAGTTTTGTCAAAGAAAATTATTATATGCATTTATACTAAAAGTCTGTTATAAAGGATGTAAAGGAAATGGTGCAAAAACCTTCAGTACCTTATTCTACGGTAAACAATAAACAGAATAAATAATCCAGAGTTTAAACGTAAGAAACACTAATTACGTACCGTTTATAGTTTTTTTTTACTAGTGTATTAGTAATCTACTTCTTAAAATGGTAAATTCCTTACAAGAAATGCCTTTTGAAAATATTACAACGTTACACGTTACTAACACTGAAATGTAATTACACAATCAAAAATAAAATTAAATATGTATACAGAAAAAGGTCTCAAAAACTAATTATTGGAATGTTATTTCTTTACTCACCATAAGAATCAAATAATTTACATCAATAAATTCTCTCTGCCCTTCAAACGAGACTAGGGCCAATCGATAGGTCGATCCTAGGGAAGTCATAATTTGGCGTCAAATCATTAATCGCCCAGTTAGGAGGGGAGCAAGGGAGGGCCAAAGTCGGAAATTTTGCAGTTTTTGAAAACTAAAAGCCGGATTAACTCGAGAATTTTGAGCCAAACTTGGAGCGTAGGTGAAGCATAAGGTCCTACAAGTACACTGTGTACACGGAGCAAACTCGGTGACACCTAGCGGCGAAAATAAACAAAATCTACTGGGGCCTTATGGGTAACCCTAGCGATCTGGGACCAAGTGAATTCTGTCGTAGTTTCTCTCAGGAGTGCATTGCCCTAGGTAGTTTCGAATTTGGGTCCATAGGCGTCTGTGGGGGTTGGCAGTGGTGGGGGTTTTTCCGAGATATCGAAACGGCGTTGGGAAGTAACGCAGTACTTTATTATGTCCTTCTGGCGCTGTTAAAGTCGATTCTCTACTTGCTGTAGTTTGGCCGCTAGAGGACGCAACAGGTAAAACCCAAACTAGCTTCTATCTCGGATACCATAATAGCTATGGGCATCTGGTTTTCGCCGTGCAATGTGGATTTGCGAGTAGTGAAAACGAGTTTCCGGTTATAAACGAAGAAGCCCCGAATTTGTCCGAAAAAGCGTTCGGACTTTTTGCAAATTTTGTAACCCTCACCAAAACAGTTCTGATGGTCCGATCGACATAAGATTTAAGATCTGTGTTCTAGGAGTGTTTCTCTACCTACTCGAAAACCCCCGACTCGATTCGGTTAATATCGTGCTTTTTTCCGCGACGTGTCAGAATGTCCGTTTCAAAAATGCATAACTCGCTTAATTATGGTCCGATCAAGCTGAAAAATTTTTAAACTAAAAAGCATCATGAGGGCAACGAGTCGATTTGGGTAACAATGACGTTCCTTCGTTTTTGGGGTCGATTAGAACAAAAAAATGTAATTTGTCTTTCTTTGTACCTTTCTGGGGCAGTTATCCGAGTTCCTACGGACACGTCGTTGTAGTGGTTTGATGCGCCGTGAAATGAAGAACAAAAAAGGTTTTATGCACTTTTTTTCTATAAAATCATCTTCTAGGTCGAACACGCAAAAAACTGAAAACGATAGAGATACGCCCAGGAAATGGACACCCCTTGACATACAGAGACGAACTCTCTGGGATAAATATAGTTTAGTGGCCTATACGGACTTCTGTAAGCCAATCTCGCATTTTTCCAAAAAGACCCTTAAAACCGAGGGAGGGTGCCATTTCCCTTTCATCCCTTCTATCGTCGTTGTTTCTGAGGAATTAATGCTGAGATTTGGCATGAAGCTTTCCCAAATGTGTGTGCATTTTAGTTCTAGATTTCGTTAAAATAGCAGGAGGAACTTCGGAGATTGAGAATTTTGAAATCTCTCGTGGATTCGTAGCTGTTGGTTTTTTGTCATTTGTGGCCGAACGGTACGTCCTATGGACTTGAAACCTTAACTATCGTAAAGAGAAGGTAAGATTACCTAAAAAGTGTAATACACTATTTCTCCGAGAAAGTACCCCTTGTACCTCTAAATTGGATTTGACGATATAACGTAGCAAAGTTGGTGCCCACAGGCATGCGTTCGGGTGGTCAATAATCGTCTTGCGGGGAGATATTTACGCTCTCATTACTCACCGTAAGTATAATATTAATGAAATAAGCAATTCTACTGAGTTCGGCTAGAGTTCTTATTAATTTTTGAGAAAAAAAAACCTTCTTTTGTGAATTTATTTTGTTGTGCGTTTTTGTTATTTGCGTGGGAAATGTACGTCCTATCTACTTGATATCTTCAGCATCGTAAAGAGAAGATAAAAATAAAAATACGAAAGAAGTTTTATATGCTTCTTTTTAAAAACATAGTTGAAAATAGCATTTGAAGGAAATAATAGCCACATCGGCGAGTGGTCGATGGAAGCGTTTTATCATAAATAATTGATAAAGTAAAAACTAAAAGGTATAACATTGTTAATATTGTTTTAATGTTGTTTTGTTAGTTGTTAATGGATTATATTTCAATTTAATACGATGTTTTTAAGGTAGAATAGGTACTGTTTTACAGATTAACGAATTTCTAGGAAGTCAACAGTCATATTAAGTCATAACAATAACAAAAGCAGCAAACGTAGCCCTGCTGTAATATAATAAGACTAAGTAAAATAAAATCAACAATGCTGATTAGTAGTAGGTAGTTTTTTACTTATTATCTTATGCGTTGTGTATTAGATTCTTTCCAGTTGCAGTCGTGTAAGTTGGCTGGTGATGGTATATTAACCATTTAGTTGCATTGCGTATTGTTACGGTGATTACTATTTATTAATTTTATTATTACGGGGAGATAGTTTGAGGATTCTTGTGAATTAATCTTAATTGTGGTTAATCTTAAAAATGTTAATTTTAGTAAGTTTGTGATTATCACGTGTAAAACAACAGCAGATACATAGAAGAAGCATCAAGTGCGCACAGAAGGGAATAAAAGTACTTTGCAGACGGACACCAGTGGGTAAGTACAGGACTTTTCCCGTGTGTGGCAACGTATTTAATAAAAAATTCGATTTGAAATTTACCAAAATAAATTAACATAGGTTTAAGCAAGCATAAAGAATTTACTATCATAAATTAACAGAAATTTAGAACAATATGAAAATTTACTTCTGATAATAGTTTGTAAAGTTTTGATTATGAAAAAGCAGGGCTACAAATAAACATCTCTAAAACAAAGGTTAAGACTTTTAACAGTTATCCAATGATATCATGTTATACCGAGCAGGCTTTAGTTTATTATTATTTAATGTAAACCTCGTCCACTTGTTAAAATCATAATCAATGATGTCATCAAACTTCTCCGGGAAATCGGTAACTGGCTTTGCTGATGCGACTTTTGCAGATACACAACTTTAAAATGTATCAAATTGTTAGGAACTTTCTTGAAAAGATTGGTTAAAATTTTCCGAGATTTCCACTTCATCTAATCAAAAAGTGTTACTATGATATTTTTGTTCTTTTTCACCTTAGCAACGTGTTTTCTGAGTTTGGCTAATTGCATACTGCATACTAAAATTCGCATTTTAAGAAATACTATGGGCTATTTTACTGTTCTAAATTTGGTTAAAAGGCCCGGAGGATCTTCAGAGATGCGAAATTTGTGAATTCATTATTTTTGGTGTTTGGTTATTCGCGCGGGAACGGTATTCGTCCTATCGAATTGAAATTTTCACCGTCGAAAGAGGAGGCCAAATTCGGAAACAGTGCAGTAGGCCTTTTTTTTTAAAGAAAAACACTTTTAGTACGTAATAAATTGCAATTGATAGGATAACGAAGACAAGAGAAGAAAAGTTGGTGCCTATAGGCGTGCGGTCGGGTGATCAATAGAAGCGCTACGGGGGATATCTCGTGCTCTTGAATATTTGATTCTTATGGTGAGGGCCATACCCAGAGTTATCGAGGTGTAGCCCGTGTGGAAGGAGGCTATAGTGGCCGACTGTGGATTTTTTATATTAATTAATAAAACTCTTTAAACAATTCGAACAACAACCATTCTCAAAATTACATTTATTAAATATATGTAGGTACGATTTGGGACTTAAGCAATGCACGGCCTTTAAACTTAATAAAATCTTTAAATTCAAATCTATGTGGTAAATAATGATTTTACAAAAAATCATATAGAACACTATTTATTTTTTTTTATCTATATCAGAGTAGAATTTTCAAATCCTTATCGATTGCGGTCGCCGTGCAATCAGCGCAATCGGATGTTATGCAACTTTGGGACTGTGAGTATTTGTAAAGAATTCTGAGAAAGATCGAGGAAAGTATTCAAGTACAGTGAATACGAATTCTACGAAAATCAAAGTTTAGAAATGTGAACTTGTAGGAAAACAATTCTAAGAAGGGCTCTTTTGAGGAGTTTTTTAAGGGGGTATTTAAATTTTGCTGGAATATTTTTGCAACAAGGACTAAAAAGTTGTGAAAAAGATAGAGATGTTTTCATGGTACAGCTACCATTACAAACTAATGTTAAAATCCTAATTTATAGCCGACGTGAAGCAATCTAAAACACATTCTGAGGTAGACGTTTTTTGTGTTTATCAAAACAAATCAAAACAAATGAAATTACACCGTGATAAATTGCAATGTTATTATAAACATAGGATGACGTGATGTGATGATATTTTTTCTATTATATTAAAGAATAAGAACACAAAAATCTATTTTTCGATTCATTTCAGTATGAAAATATTAATTTTAGATGTAAAAAGGATTTGGGAAGTTAATATTTATTATTTCTTATTTAATCTGTAAAGCAACAAAATTATTCTTTGAAGAAAGGTATTAACTTGAATATCTTTAACGTAAATATCTTTTACTTTGTATAAAATCTATTACCACTGAGTATCCCAAATTAATGTAGTTTTATTAGCAGCAATAAAATAAGTGTTGCCTGCAATAAAAAATAAAGGATAATAAGAATAAAACAGACGTCTCAAAAAATATTGCTGGATAGTGTAAGATTCATTATTTTATTTTACAGAATTAACCAAGAAACAGTGTTAATTCTACACGTTTATTCATCTTTACTTCTAACTTCGACTGACTTGACCCTAAATATTAATTTAAGAATGTTTCCAATATCCCCTATTCGTTACGGGTAATTAAGTCGGTCATTGCCAACAGACCATAGATGAGCATGGAAATACATATTAATATCGGATTATGACTCTTCGTTAAATAAACATTCCTACAATAAATAAATCAGAACAATCTACAATAGGTATAAATGA
>VTPC01090951.1:0-29123 GCA_011009095.1 Ignelater luminosus
AAAAGTTCTTATTTACTTTATATTTAACTGTAGAAGCAAATTCTACAAATCTACTTCCATAACCTAATATTAATAAGTGTTAAGAGCAGTATTGTCTAATTTTTTTAATTGTGACTTTTAGCCCATTTATTACTTTGCATAACACATTTGATTTCTAACAAGCTAATTACAGCACAAAATACAATATGCCCATTTTGTTATTCAACTCTAAAAATTTTGAAATAGGCAACACACCTTACAATCTACAGGCAACATTTTCTTAGAAGATTCAACTCTTGTAAATTGAACAATAGTTTGCTACGAATTTAGAAACTGATGTAAGTCAATAGTTTTGATTTTATACCATTTTAAGTTTAATTAGCAATATGAAACAACAGATATGATCCTTACGCTGAAATAATACTGAAGAAATGTTGATGCTGCTATTAGGCTAGTATGTGCTATGCAAATAGATAAAATTTTCCAAATGTAGAAAAACAAAGAAAAGATAGACGACTGAAGACTCAAAATTAAAAATTTTAGTTACAAATAAAAACGATAGTCCCCACATTGGGCAAAGATAAGTTTACAGAACCCTTGAGATTTTATTCTAACATATCTATTTTTGTCTTTGGATTGTAAAATTTGTTGCAGACTTCTAAATTTTCAGGAGGGAGGGACAATAATAAGATGAGTATGCTGCATACTGTTCATGTCACTAAGACAATAACAGCCTTTTTCAAATGTCCTTGAATTCTTTTCTGTTCTCACAAGAAGATTGAATTCATGCAGTTAGCATAGAAAATTAGATGGAACCAAAATTCAAATATAATTGAGTTTCCAGTAGCAAAGTTGCCAGTTGACATGATTATAGACGAACCATCAGTGGAGATGACCATCATCAGCAGGCCTTGTTACTGTATGATTACACCTCTCCATACACAGCTCTTGAAACAATTTAACAGCCTCTATGTAAGGTTAGTTTGGGAGGTTTTGACAATGTATGAGTTACTGAAAGTAACCTAACTTCAGGGTAGGTATGTAATTGCTCGATTCCAGTTAGGTTCTGCATAATTTAACAATGTATACCAATCAAACAATCTGTGCTAAACTAAAATATATTTTAAAAGCGAAATTTAAAAAAAGAATTAAGTAAAAGAACTATTTATTTTCCATATTACAAAATGAAAACATTGTAATATATATTTACATTCAATATAAATTACTATTTACTAAAAACCATTTTTTATCTATTTTATTCATATAATTTAGATTTAATTCTTTTCTATTACATTACCAAACCAATGTAAAAAATTTGGTAACAACTAAATACAAATAATTTACATAACAGTCATTCGTTTTACACATTAAAATTTTATCACATACATTTCAAGGGTATGAAAAGGGCATGAAACACACAACAGTATTTTTCTGTCTTGGTACAGCCTTTTGAGATTTCAAACACAAGAAGTTCTCTTTGAAGTATCAAATAAAAATGTTGTGCTTACACAACTTTTTCAAAAGGTAGTATAATATCAAAATCTCTTGAAAGAAGTATCGAAAAGTAACAAGATCAGACAATGTATGTGTATGAACAACCAACATGTTTTACAACACAGCATATCAGTTTTGATTTTTAAAATGTAGTTGGTCTGAATTTCTCACGATTCAAAATGTTTGTTATAAAACGATAACGTTTTAAATTTTAAAAACAAAATGTTATATTTCTAAATCTTGATATTAAAGGTATTTAATAATGCAAATTCATACTGAACCATGAGCGAGTTTAACTCCTTAATAAGCTATAGTAGAATGGCAACAATATATAATTTACTTTATATTTTATCTTAAAATATAAAGAAACACTTACACAGTAATTTATATCATCATCTAGATAAAAAATTTGCTAGTATATTATTTTTATTTTTCCACTACTCAAATTTTTTTATCAAAAGGAACTTCATTGTGTTAGATAAATATTCTAACCGTTATAGGACAAGGGTTACTGAAACGTAGAAATTATTTTAAAAAGCTATATTAAATATGTCAATAAAATAAGTTACACGTACTTAAGTTACTTTCAAAAGTAATTCAGTAAACCTTGTATAAATCTAGACTTAACTTAAAAACTATCTATACACTAGAATGGCGTCAAGAGTGGGATAACTTTTCAAGTTTTGAACACAACTCTTGAGTTGAGGATGTACTGGTGGTAACAAATTTTTTCTCTGGCTGCATACTCGACCGTTTGCATTCACCTTCCCAATGGGCTTTACTGCATCCATGGGACTATAATACAAATCCGCATGTTAGTTATCATTTTAAAAAGCTTTCAGGTGCCAATTTCAATATACCTTGTTAAGGTCTCGCTTCCATACAGCACCACAGACACCATCACAGGCGACGCATGGTCTTTCAAGTGCATAGCCACCACATTCGGAACAGTCTAATGAAACGTGGTCTTCGGCCCACGATACACCACAAGTAAAGCAACTGGTCATCTGCAAACGCAATTCTTCGATGGTCATTACATGCTCAGAGTTAAATTGAGGACTGCAACAGCTGGTGATATCATCCAAACTATAGCTCAAGGATGATAAAGAACTGAAAGAAGACAGAAAACATTAATTTTATAAATAAATTAAAAAACTAGATAATAAAATAATTTAAGAATGAAATCAAAATCATTTTATATTGATCTTCACTAGACTATTTATTTAACCTAACTTTAGAAAATGTATTGTATTATCATAATAATTTATTGATGGTATCACAGGTTTGGATTTTCAATAACCAGAATAAGGCTTGAAGTTTTTTTAAATTACACAAATAGAAAAACAAAAAAGAAACTAATTTAAATAGAACTTACCCATGATGGCTAGGATGAAGATCCCTTGGATGAACTCCAACTAAAGACATGTTGGATACTGTAACAAAAAAATTCTTGATTAAAAAAATGTTCTCTATATATATTAAGCTTGATATTAAATAAACTTCAGGTGAACGATTGATATATACCAGAAACAATACACAATAAGGAAATAAAAATTTAAGGCTTGATTTGATTTGTACGTATTTAGTATTACACCCACTGCAATAAACTTCTAAAGCAAGTTCAAATCGATAGGAGAATGAAAAGGTTTATTCATATTTTAAAAATAATTGGTTTTAGATTTGTAGTGTGGTCAATATAAGATTTTAATTACGCTAACAATAACAATAGTAAAAATAGAATGGAAAATTAAAAGATAATTCAATTTCATTATTAATTACATGTCACAATAGATATCAGAATGGAAATTAAAAAAAGATTCCTCCATATACTAAAGAGTTCATTACAGAAACACCTTATACATCGTTATTTATAAGTGGCTTGCATAAAATGAACAAAAGAAGTTGTAGAGAAAAACTGTATATCCAATTAAACTACACTCCTACACTTTTTCCTCAAGGTAATGTCAAAATATTGATTAAATATCATTATTTTGCACCATTTCTTAACACCACCATTGTTAGCAAATGTTAAATTTAGATTTAACAATGCATTGTGTTAAATAACGTTTTGTTAGGAATGAACTTAACTTCTATAAGAGAGAATAATGAAACGAACCTGCAATAAGCTTGTTATGCTAATGATCCTACCAATATTGTCGAGTTGTATTTATATCACCAGTGAGTAACTCCCCTCACTTAAAATACATCTATTAAACATTGAAAAGTATCCATGAAATAAAATTTAAGTAGGAAGTAACGAATACAATCAAAAAATCTGATCAATTCAGGAAGACTGATTGTTCCTGAATTTTTCTGACATTAATTTGTGATAACTTGTAAATTTATTTGTTTATTGTAACAACAAATTTGTTTACTTATGATACCTTGATAATAATCATAACAACCATGATTAAAAAGTTTTGCAGTTTTTCAGTAACTGTGAAAATTAGATTATAATAAGTTTCGTATGCAAAATCGCACTTTATCCTTCATTATTTTTATTTTTGAATGTTCCTTAATTATTCTGATTTTTATTTCTCTTCGCTTTTATCCTCAAAGGAGAATTTTCACAATAGTTCAAACTCCTTTGTAGGCCAATGCACTCACACATCAAAAAGAAACAGAAATCTTTTTGAACACAGAGATGTAATTTGATCAGAAATAAGGAAATTTACAAAGAGAATGAAAGACTGGAGGCGTTCAAAAGGAAAGAAATTATTATATCAACAATTACAGTTTCGTTCCCAGTGGAAATCCAAGAAAAAGCTAAACAATAAATGGTGATGGTGATTTATAAGGATAATTATTTTTATTTATATTTAATAAGATCTCACTTTCTTTAACATTGCTCATAAATTTTAAAACAGACAAAATAATCATGTAATTTGAAATTTCTACTAGGTAACAATTATTACTTAAATGCAAAACCTGATAAGCCTGTAGACTTGGAAACTTTCTTTCAGCGAAAGTAGGTCGAGTTTATGCGCAGTAGGTAATTTAATATGACCGCTAAGTCTAGCAAGTCATGTGTTAAGTTAACATTATCTTATAACGGAAACATTCACCGAAAAGAGTTGTCGGTGTTGTCTGTTAATCTTTCTGTTTTCCTTTTTTTGTTTCTTCTACGAAAACACGCGACAATATTCGACTTTAAACTCTGCCTATTCACCGGTTCAGGCAAATTTCAAGATTATCAATTTGCATGATGAAACCGCGGAACTCATGAAAGTGACTTTCAACATTTATAAAATGCCCTCCAACTCTAATTAGTATTATTTTCTGCGACTGGGACGACTAACGGAAGTTTTTTTATAGCAAAATGATACTGACAATATAAACAAAGATTGGAGGGAAAGCTTGGCATTATGTTCGCATTGTTTGTGGAAATTCAAAGAAAGGTAATATAACAAATAGTACATAGTAGTTTTTCATCAATAACACTATATTTGCGTTTTACCAAAATAAAACAATGAAAATAAAAACTTCCACTTTG
Source organism: Ignelater luminosus (assembly GCA_011009095.1). Taxonomy (NCBI): domain Eukaryota; kingdom Metazoa; phylum Arthropoda; class Insecta; order Coleoptera; family Elateridae; genus Ignelater; species Ignelater luminosus. The sequence goes on from VTPC01090951.1 coordinate 4,967, forward strand.
ATCGTTAATTGTTACTATAATTACCTAACCTAGAAAGGAAATCTCTATTACTGTGTGGAATTTTAAAAGGATCTATTAAAATTACATATTCTATTCATTAATTAATTAGGAAAGGCAAAAATGTTACATCAAAAATTCACATAAAAAGTGAAATTTATACGGATGGGAGTTTTTTTAATAGTGAGATTAAACGAGATATTTGTTTTGCGTCTATATCTAGAATTCATAAAATAAGGTACCAAGAATTAATAGCATGCACAGCATCTTTTTATCTATTTCAATACTGTAACTGAAATCCATCCCACGCTGTTCTAGCGTGGCCAATCATCAAAGGCTGATGAAATTCCAGCATATTACACATCAGGAAAAGCATGTATACTCTTGTCATTTTTTTTGTTTTTTGTTTTTTTGAGAATTTTAACATTCAATTTCACATTAGAACATTTGTTTTATTTATATTTCACAACATACTTAAATTGCTTGTCAACTTATTCTTTGTAATAATTTTATTTTAATTACTTTATTAAAGTGACCTATATTTTAATTACTTGCATTTGACGTACATATTACAGGAAGTTAACGTATTTCATATTTCCAAGATTAAAAAATTTATTTTATACAGGAAGTCATGAATTGTTTTAACGAATGAATAATGTATGCATGCACTATATTCAGTTAACGGTGCATTTTTTACAATTTTGTTAAAACTAGAAATAAATAACAATTGTTTTTTATAGTTATTGATATGGTTTGTCCTATGTAAAACAACATTCTTTAACAAATTGGCATGTGCAAAAAACAGATAATTATTAGTTTATATTAATTAAGCAGTTGTCTTTAAACAGCTATTTTCTTATTTTTACCTACATCAGTGTGATTCAATTAAAAAGATTATAAGAATCTAATCAGGAAAATACCTAGGAGGTGCTATATTAAGGGAAAACAACAAAAAGTAATCGATTGGGAGATAAAATTTACGAAGACATTTCTAATTACGAAACCCCCAAATTATATGTAATTTTAAATGACTGAAATTTTCCATAATAAAGTGGTCTATTAAAACATTAATGTATTTGTATGGTTTTTACTATCTTCATATTAGGATGTAGCGTAAAATTAACTATCAACTGTCTTTACAACCGCATTCTTAACAAGCTTTCATTATCAAACGTTAACCTTTCGTGCAGAAGAATAGACCTCCTTCCGTGCCCTTTGACAATGGACATAAATACAAACAGTACACGCAATTTACACACAATGTTACTGAATACATATCACGCATTTTAATGATTTTTTGTCACAATGCCGTATTTTTAATTGAATGTAAGGTTAAGAGTGTTGACACAATACAGTTTAGAATTTTTTATTAATTCTAATTATTGTGAGAAATACCTACTAATTACAAATATACTAATTCCAATCAAATAAAATTATGAACAAGGTGATGAACCAGAAAAAATATTTTGGTTAAGGCTGCGGTTAGCTCCAGGAAATAAAATAATGATTTATGTAATTAGGGCAATGTCACTGATGTAATTGGTAAAATATTTCTATATTTGGTAGATTTTAAAATGTTTTAATTTGTTTTATAATTAGAAAAACTACGCAATTCAAGTTTATATGAGACAATCTTATGAGAAGTGTTCTCGAGTTCTATTATATTAACAAGACTATCAATAACAAACGTCGAGTGACGACATTGAACGGTTAATTTATATTAATGTAATATTAATATTTTGGCAGAAGAGGACGCGACGTTTTAAATCAATTTATGTAACTAGATATATCCAACGAAATCTGGGCGATGTATCATTTTATTATTGTACTGTTTGTATGCAATATACTTTTTATTAATACAACTTGGCAAATAAAACGTTACAATGATGACACCGGAGGAGGAGCAAGAATTAAAAAAAATGCAGAATCAAGAAAACATTGAGGTATATAGGACATACTTTCATTCGTGCAACTTGTCCTACTTCATACTGATAAACGTCAAAACAAATAAGAACGATGCGCACCTTTACTTTAGTTGTTACATTCGTTACAATAAACAAACATTCTCACAGTAAACAATATCTATTATTCCTACTAGAATGTAAAAGACTGCATTTAATATCTAATTTAGAAAGAAGAGAACATAATTTAGGACTTAAAAACTGATTTTTATTGATTTGGTTCATATGAATACACAACACCCATAGTACTGACTTATTAATCAAAAGGAAACACATTGAAAGATAAGGATTCCCCATGGTTTTTTTTTGTTTCATAAAAGCTATTATATCGAACTAATCATAGTTTATCACTTTTGCTGTTGTAAAACCAAAGAAGTTTATTTTATAATAAAATAATAAAGAAAGGTAAGTCAAAAACATATGAGAGATACAAACCACGTTATTTCTGCTATGTAGAAGGCTAAAATATTAATTAGTTTAAAATTTTGAATTTTGACAATAAATATTTAATCTACTGCAAAATACGAAATTCAAGCTATACTATTTATTACTTACAATTTATAACAAGTCCAAGTAGTATTCATAAGTAATATTATATGTAGGTTTATCAAAGGAAGCAAAAGACAAAATTATTTCCCTGAATTGGCCTCTCGAGTGTCAATTTAAAGAATGGTTCAAAATAAATAGTGATTTTTGATGCCGTACAAACAATAGTCTTGGATATTTGAAGCTTCTATTAAAATGTAATATATTTGAATGATTTTGAACTCCTGCGTTTTTTTGGCCAGATTTGAACCTTCCAGTAAGATTTCAGTTCATTGATCGGATTAGAACAACTACGAATCAGGCATTGATTTCGGGCTATTAGTATTTGCTATATTTTTCTACTGTGCATATGACATACTAATGAAGGAAGAATGTATAGACTCAAATAAATATGGCTCGATTAATTCAGTGATTGCGATAGCAATGTTAAATACGGGTAAGCTGATGCCCGCCAGATGATCTCCTGACCTTTAAAGGTACTTACACTTTTACCCTCCCTTAACTGACAAAATGTAAACTTAAAAAACCCTCTCGTTTGCCATGTTTGTAGAGTACATAAAAAATTGGGTAATTTCTACATTTTCCCTTGACCTAAAAACAATTAGATAGCAAAATCACTTTGTGTGTTTTACAAACGAAGTATACTACGTACGTAATGAAATTTCGATAATTCATCGATAAACGATTGCTTTTTGGTAGTGGTTCTAAAAAAGTCCTAATTAAAATATGCCAAGATTTTTAAGTTACGTAATATAAAGTGGTAATTTGTCTTTGGTGAGCAGCTATATATGTAAATTATCAAAACAGACGTAAAACTTTTCTTTACAGTTTATTAGTAAAATAATCAGTTTGCTAATGAAATATTGACAATTACATATTTCAATAGTACCTAATCCATAACAACTGGACAAACTCGAAAAAATACAAGGTCATGCTTGACGCATTTGGCGACGTTGATTATAAAAGCCCACTATAGAACTCTTATTTTCACAATGAAAAAACAACCGAATATCGATATATTTTATATGCTATATCCAAAAGTAAATATTTTTTGTAGTATCAACTATTAATTACAATTGATTAGGATATTCTCTTTAATGAAAGATAAAAATTGTGTTGCGTATGAAAGTGATAGAGAAAGTTCCACAGAATTCTGTATTCTAGAACGTGATAAGCCAAAGTCCCACTCTGTGAACAAATGAACGTTAAAAACGGGGAGTGTTCATGGGAATGAGTAAAAACAAGCAAGAGATGCAATGAACTCTGATATGTTAGAAATCTTCTTGGAATTTAAGTAGTAAACAATTTGTTTAAATATTCAAATTCAATATACTCAAGAATATCTTCTTATGTGGGGAGTTCCCCATGCTGCTATTAAAATTGGAGGTTACTATTTTCAATGACAATTGAAGTAATAAATTTTTATTTTTAGCACTCGTAGAAAACATGAATTATTTATTTTTACTATTTTTAAGAAATATAGTGGGAAATTGGAAACTAGCGATATTTTCAGTTATAAATAGGTCTTCTATAAAAGTACATTTCTAAAGTTAGTCTTTTTAATAATGCAAGTGACTTTTTAATTATATGCTTGGATAAAAAAAATTCTCTTTGGGAGATTCTGTATTCTTTCAGAATTTTTTTTAAAACAAGAAAATTCTAATTTCATACATGAATTAATTTATAAAGAAATTTTGTTGTTTACCCCAGAATAAAGAAAATGCGTCTTTTGCGCCTTACAGGTCGATTTAAAGTTAATCCACCCACGGTGAATAGCATACAGGAAATACATTATTGTGTTAATTATTAAAAATCAAGAACACCAATTTAGAATAATTTTTTGCAAACACGCCTTACTATAGATTGCAAAGAAGCAATGACCAAAATCAAGGCTGTTTTGTTGTTTGCCATGCAAATTATTGAAGAGACCACCCTTAACCACACCCTTCTAAAAGCTTTATTTATACAATTTTCCCACGACAGAAACTTAGTTCAAACAAGGGCGGTTACAAAAATAGCGATGGGCCAAGAGAAAATTCCCAATTTGAATATCCAATACGACGAAAATTTCTGGGAATTTTGTTTCTTTTGGAAATTTCTCAAGATGGGAAATAAATTCCCGGCAAATTTATCCATCGCTAGTTTCGAATGTTCACAATAATTAAAATCCAATTGTCATTTCATGAACGAATGAATATTCAGTATTTTGACTGGTCAGTATTGTTCTAAGTGCTATATGTGTACAGGTTAATATTCAGAGAGAATACTGTATTGTAATTCTAAATCGTTTTGGAAGTACAATGTATGATTTTTGATTACGAATCATAAATTTACGTAATATAATAATAATAATACAAATAGATCTTGCAGTATGTAAATTGCAGAACAAATATTTTGATGTCTTGAGGTTTCTTAACAAAACACAATAAAAATTATATTTATCAAATTCCTAAAATTACTCATTTTATCTCACTACGCATCTTAAATCTATATTTATATCTGGCAAAACAATAACAACGTAAAAAGTGCCTCTAAGTTAAGGCGTAAATTTACGAGTTCACGTTGTAATAAAAAAATATTGGAACAAATATTTCAGTTGGTCTCCCGTTTTAATTTCAAAAGTAGAATTTCATAAAAGCAATTTACAAATAACTAGAATTCTTCAGGAAAAGAATGAGCATTATTCTGTCGAGAAAAAGTTTGCTCATTTTCCTCTTTCCCTTTTAAATTATGTATGTATAACAAGTACGCACCAGTGACGTCACAAGTGACGACCCAGACAGTTCAGGCCCAGCAGCCAAAATTCCCACTTCGCCCCCTTAGTGCGTTCTGACGTCATCACATCAACCCTTGTGTCCTGCAGCAGACGAGTTACCCATCCCTACGCAAGGTTGAAAGGGAGCAGACTTATTGATCGCAGTTGGGCGGAACAGCGGATAAATAACAAGACTAAACGGGGCCAGCGATTAGTGAGACTGGAGGAAAAAATCTTCCTCGTGAATTTTGTGCAAGAACATGATTTTTATAAATTGTTTTTAATTGAATTCATCAATAGGTTTAGAACTTCAAACATTTCCAAAGTTGTTTATCAAACGGGAGAATAACTTCGACAAACCCTGTTTAATTTTAGAATAATGTACGTCAATATGCAGATAAAAGGGAAAAACATGCGACACACACGTGTCAATTACTTCCAGTATTATTATTTAGGTGTAAAAGTGAAAAAATAAAATAAACACGTGTCAACTTTTTCTTCGTTTTATTTCAAGATGAATGCAATTTAAATACTCAAGAAAATAAACATCCGGGGAAGTCTGAAAGATTGAGTTTGTCGTTAACGTGGTATGTAGGATTTTGCCAAAAATTTCACGTGCTTTTTATTCGTCATAATAATCGTCTTTTTGATGATTCCAAATTTGATGTGGTCATTCTTGACGTGTTTTGTTTTTTTTTAACATTTGAAAATTATGGTATCATTACGCGATGAAGTATTTATTAGGAAATGTGGAGAAAATTAGCCATATCTCATTGCAGATATGGAAGATAAGAATAGAGAAATTCTGGGAATCCCTCATCTAAAAACATAAACAGGAAATAACTACTAATATTCTTACCAATTTAAATTTAGAAGACTATACTGTTTATACTTGATGCAAATTTTCCGGAGGGTATTTATTTAGGCGCAGTGTAAATAAAACGTAGCAGACGATTATTTATTCAGAAGATTCTTTATTTTAGACTTTCTAAAATAGTTCTGACAAAAAAATTATTTGTTATCAATTTCTGGTTTCTTCCTGTTTCTATTCAAAACAAACATATAGCAAGCAAACAGGTAATTTCATTCATTGTTCTACAATCTGTTACAAAAAAGGTCATCAATAAAAACTATTTCGACCTCATTCTACATCCGTATACAAACAAATCGACTATTACATCATAGAGGAATGTCAACAATAAAAACGAATCCTTGATGGTTATTTTTGCTTTAGGTAAAGCAGCCTCAACTGGCATGTTGTAATTAAATACTTCTGTACAAGACGCTTTCTATTATATTATTAGCAAGGTTGAAACTTATTTTATAAATATCTTTCGTAGACTTTCATTTTATTTAACCAACAAAAGAGTTATTTTGCAAAAAATTTAAAATGGTAATAGGAACAAATTCATGCTAGTATAACAAAATTTCATTTTAGGAGAAACTACTTTTGAAACACTAATAATAATTGAAGTTATCTAGATTAAAATCAGTAGTAATAGATTTTGTACTTACATAACAATAAATCCTTTCAGAGGGAAACAGCTGAATTTTTAAAAAATCCCGCGAAGGCAAGGTTTCGGAATACCTTAGATATTGGTAAACCAAAGATAAAACTGTTTAATTAGACACGATGAACAATTTTCGAATCTTTTAGATCTTCAAAACTTCGGTTATCACTGAGACTTTTCCACACAACGATCTCGAATGAACTAAACATAATTTACGGCTCGATACGTATATAACATTGGTTATTCCGTTACGTCACGAGTTGGCGTGGGTAAGTGAGGGAAAACGTTGTAGTAGTGGGGAAGATTATCGTGGAAATTCAGGGAAATCATTTTAGAGGCAACATTGGGTTATATATTTTTTTTCTTTTAAGTCTGTTAAACCAATTTTGATTACCTATATGAAAAAAAATAAACAAGCGAATTATTTAAATGCAAGAATGTCATTTCAATTTAGACTTCTTTGTAGCACGACGAATTTATAACTTGAATGCATTATTATTCTTTGCCCCTTTTACGTCATTTTTAAATCAACAAGATTGCATTTTACATGCCAGACTTTAAAAAAAGTTCCATACGAAGCAAGAAAAAATTTGTTAAATATTCGTTAACAGTTTTTCATGACCAAGTTACATTTAATTATTAATTAACAACTATAAATGAATACGACGTCAAGGTAATATTTAATTTTAGAGTCTTCTGATTGTATTATATTCTAGGAAGAAAATATCATAATTCTAGTCGATGAATCTTCATAATATTTAGATAATTAATTTTCAAAACTAGTTTTAAATTTTCTTGCCCCACTTTTATAAATAACAGACGACGCAAAGTATATTCAAATTTCCCATAAGTAATTCACTACAGATAAATTTGTTTTTAATTATAATTATTATTATTATTAGTATCTATTTATCCGTCAACATAAACTAATAGGTCTGTTTAATTTCTTATACTGATACTTCCAAAAATAAATTTATTTATTTTATCGTTGCGAGAAATTAAGACATATTTGCGATATTTAAGTAATTATAACTTATCGTATTAAAAAAATAGAGAAAATTCTACGCCTGTTAATCATCAAACACGATGCATGCGTATGAACATTCATAAACACGGCGCATTCAAGCAATCTTTCCTAAAACTCCATCAAACCTTGAAAATATCATGCCTAGAGAGTAATTATAAAGATTTAAGGTCACATTTGAATATGGGAACATAATCGATTAAAATTTAATACATCATCGATTATTTAGAAATCAAAATTTGATAATTAGTTATTTTCTGATGTAACAAAAATTTCCCAACTACTTGTTATTTGTTGTTGTTCATCTTTTTACTTTTGTTATTTTGGCTTTTTCTTTGTTTTTGTTCTCTTTTTAGAAAATTTGTGAAAAACAAATATGAGAAATTAAAGAACCAGATTATGAATATAAACAAATACTGATCAAGTGATTCCCTTTTTCATGTAGGAAGCCATTATAGCGTAACCGTATCAGTGCAAGGAAGACCCTAGTCAAAGGTTTCGATGGATTCTTCTCTAGGCTGCGTACAAATTAAATACTGGACAATCAAGATGCTATTGTCACATGTAACAGACGTGAAAGTTTTCCGGTTTTAGCCAGACTAGTTGACTTATTTATTTCTTCATAAACCAGGTTAAAACTAGATTATATTTTCGCATATATACAATTTATTGTAACAATATTACTAATAAAACTGAGTAAATAGCTGGAACGTATTCGCTAAATCTTCTACTCATACAATATTGCTCTAATGTATCCAGAATATTAGCCCAAGATTTGGTTTTACTATGTGAACCTTCATCATTTCATTAGATAAATAGGGCATCCTGTTCACATATTGAGATCATCTAATTAATCAACAACCCAATACTAAGTTCACTTCACTTCCTTTCTCTTGGCTCTCGATTTCCAATTTTCCACTGTGTCAAGTCCTACGAAATTATCACATTTTAAAAACGAAAAGATTTGTGGATAACAGTTTTATATAATGACAACACATGGCATGGTGTTTTCTGGCGAGTCCTAATGATTTTCGCTCATTTAAGAATGCTGGTCTTTCGATTCATCATTGCTGACTCTACTACTCACTTTGAGAATACCGTACAGGTTTTTAGGAGAAAGAGCAACATGTCGCATCAATACATTTGTATGATGAAACAGCTGACAATAGCTCCTTGCAAACTCCCATAAGAAATACATTGCCTATATTTTCTGAACTACGAGTATGTTCTCGAAGTGAAATGCATAGTAGGACAAAATACATAGGGGAGAAGAGGGATCATTCAATCATGGAGTAGATTCAACTATTTTAATTTACTCAGTTTACATTCAAATTCTGCAGGTAGTATTTTGTTAGTGAATGAGTACCGTTAAATCCTCGATTGTAAGTTTAGAAAGATAACGGGGGTCATCTCAGAGGTTTATTTTAAAAAAATTACAAAATAACGATTTTCAAGATAAGTTTTGAATGTACATAAATAATTTGCCTATTATTTAAATCCATGTTGAAAATAAATGTTTGCTGGCTCAAAATAAAGTAGGAACCATAACCCTAAATTTCTTGCTTTTGATTCAATTAATAAGAAAGCATTTTAGAACAGTCTATGGTACATATGTAGATTAGGTCAGCACATATGGGAGAGTTGCAACCATTGGCACTGGTTGGCAAAATTTAAGGCCCATAATTCCAAAATCTATACTTCCAACATCAGAATTATATGAAATAAAAAAAGTTGAATTAGAAGAAAAAAAAGACTGTCAGTACAAAATGAAATAGAGACAAAACAGAAGGTTTTGCAAGAAATAAACAATAGTGAAATTCTTCAAAACGTTCTACAAGTTTTCATAAGGAGTCTAATGACAACTCACCCATTATATGAAAAATTCCCTTTAAATCTCAATGATAACTACATCGTGAAAGTAAATGATTTTGTGACTGCAAGATTGTCCACAAAATTATTTGCAGACAAGAAGATACCTCAAATACATTTGTTTTCCCCGAAGTAGAAGATATTCACCTAATGGGAAGAGATGACACAGTAACAGCCCACACCCATAAATTCTAGAACTTCTAGAACTCCGGCGTTATTCAGATTTAAACTTACTACTGTGAATGATTGGATAATTAGTTACATAAAGACTAATAAAACACCATTAAACTTGATTATATGCAGTCAGTTTTGGCTTTTCTTGGTAACGGGTATTTTTGATACACTGTTGAAATTACCCCATGTACAGGCTGAAACTTCCCCATACCTGAGAAAGTAATACCAAATTACAAATCTCTGGAAAAAAGCGGTTTTTAAAGATTATTGTTATTATATATCAGACCAAATAGCAATGTTCACCGTAGTAATAAAAAAAGTTTTAACATGAGTACAGCAAAACTGAAATATAAAATAAATTTGCTACAGTATGTCATTATGAAAAGAAACTCCATGTGTAGTCAACTCTGCTATCTCTAACGTCAAATACAATACCAGACAGTCCTCAATGAAAAAGAGTAAACTGAAATTTTCTTTACCTCTGAAGCAAAATATCCAAAATAGACTAGATTGATATGTCTATAGCATTGCATGTAACCTTGCAGTTTTTACTTTAGCATTTGAAATGCATGTGGAAATCATACTGGTGAAAAGGTTTCCAAACGTATGTACAATCATCGTAATGAATAACTTTAATAACACCACAGAACAAGGCTGTGAATGTTTGGTTATGTAAATCACATACAAGTGTTAATCTTCATGTTTTTGTTTCCAACACAAGATTTGCGTAAGTCTCATATTTTTCAAAGAAAATCTCAAGAGTTTCAGGACCTCTGTTCAACTTCTACTACTTTTCCTTGTATTATAAGCAAATAAACCATACCACCTATTCTAAAACAGCAATTGTTTAATAACATAACCACATTATTTATTGGATAACTTCAAGTTTATTTCGTGATTTAATGTGGCTTATTTAATTGTTTTATTTGACTCCAAGTTTCTACTTTATATAAACGCACATTAAAAATGCACACAGAAACCTCAAAAGTGTTCGCGCTTGCGCACAGTTGTGTGTCATTAATAGTTTTAATTTTAGTTTTTTGAAATGTTGTTAGATGGCGACAGTATTGTTTTCCGACAACATTGTATATTTTATTAACATATAAAACCGGTCTGTCCAAGACTTCTCCTTATTGCGTGAAAATTACTGTTAAACCCAGTTTTGATTTGGGGTGAACTGCGTAACTGAAGTACTAATTTTTAGAAACCAATTCCAAAAAGGTTTAAATTAAAATTCAAGCACAATTAAGTTTCTTTCATTATTTACTACGTTCTACTACAGTTTCTCAGCATTTATTTATTATTCCTTTTCGTTTAAAAAAATTCAAATCAAGTTAAGAGTTCTTACTGACACAATGTTGTTGCCATCAGTCGCGTACAATGAAATCTGGTTTGTTTATTTGTTCTGTGGCCGAAGCTTCAAATCGTGCGTCGCAGTTTTTCTCGTCCAAAGGTATTCTAACATCCTGCGGAGATTTTTAGTATGCAATTCATCATAGTTACACATGATCCATTTTTCGGATCTCAAGGTTAAGTGTTACACCGTACAACAAAATAAAATATTTTAGAATTAGCATAATAATAAAATCTTAACTTTGTGTTTTTTGCGATCTGTAAATACCAGACTTTGTTGATGTTACATAGTTGCAAGTACAACCAAGTATTTCGTCTTTTAATCATCCTATTAATAATATTATAATTATTTTTGATTAGTTTTGCATTTCTTCGCCATTTGTTCAGAGGTAGAAGAAATTTTAAAAGCGACAGCTTTCCTTTAATTATTCTACTGCTCTACGGAGGAATCATAGCCATCACTTCTATAAAAAAAAACAACAGTTTAAGGAAGAGAGGAAACATTCGGGAAACATGATAGCGCGATAATAATTTCAAATTAAACTGGAGATGTAGCTCTAGCTTTTCATTATATCACTATTTAGAATTTTAGATGTTAAGTCCGTTAACCTTTCTTTGGGGCATCGAATATCAATACAGAGGTAGGTATGTTTACAATTTATATCAAAAACTATGCCTAATCGCACAACTGTAAACAAATAGCACAAATAAAACCGGTCGGAGAACAGAAGTATTGTTAAAGAATTAAATTAAGCAAGAAAAACAGTAGCTTATTTAGAAACTGTCAATTTATCGACTTGTATTAATTACGTACACTTAACGTCAGTGAATCAAGGTTTATACAAATTGCATAAATAGAATAAATAAAATTGAGATTTTAGAATTTAAAAAAAAACTTGTTGATGTGATAGATCCGTATGTTATATAATATTTCCTGGCTAATCAAATCATAATAAGTTGAAAAAGATTTCAAATTAAAATAGCAATTAAAATAAAAACTACTTAGATTCCTAAATATACATAAGTATTTTAGGCACAGTTACTACTATGTAGTGCAAAATTTATTTTACTACAAACAGGCCTTAAGGTAAAGAAAGTTCAATGGTTTTTCAACCTTTTTTTGCGACCGAGGAATTAATTAAAGTCCAATGACGTAAATCCACACATACCTGACATATTATCAAGGAGGAAAAAAGTAGTTAATTAAGTAGTGGACATGTAAAATCTAAATTGTCTTATAAATATATGTTCGCACATGTTTGTCCAAGGTAGACAAATATTTCAGATGTTAAAAAAACAACAATAATAAAAAGGAGTCAATGCTCCTCCGACATGTGTGAGTACACAGTCAAGATAATGACAACGTGATGATGAGAGACGTATGAAACATTCGTTATCAAGAACATGTGCTATATCCAACAATTTATATGAATATGACGTAGGAGGCGAGGTTCATTTGAATTCACAAATCTGATTGTGGATAAAGCCTTGATAAAGTTGTTCTGTTTTTAAAACTAAATTAGATTTGTAGGGGATTTTTGAGTATATGCGAATATTTATTGAAAAAGCTTGAACAATAATTCGAAAAACTTATTTTGATAAAAAAAGTATAAGACAATTTTTGTTCCCCAATGGAGAAATTTCTTAATTAGAAAATTACTATTGAACTGCTAATCAGTAATCACCGATCATAATAAGAGAACTAACTCCACAGATAATAAATATGAACTAATAGAAACAGAAGACACTGACATCTTCATCAAGTTTATGGTTTTTTTTTTAGTTTCTAATAAGTACAATAGATAATCTTAAAATTTAATTTTACCCATAATTCAAGTTTTACAAGTTAAATCAAAATCTAGTATCTTATTGAATATGTTTGGAATTTTTATGTTTTGGGTAAAAATAACTTTGTATAATACAGAATGAACATAAAGATAAAAAATAAATGCCACAATAGTTTTGAGTTATTTACAGGTGTATGTAAATAACTATCGATTATATATACTATAAAATATGTAAATAATTTAGCTGCATTACTTTTTTTGAAATTGGAGATACATCACGTCTCATTCGCCCATAAAATAAATTATGACGTAAATAGATATTTGCGTGCTTTTATTATAATGGTCACGTTTTTTCGTATATCTGTTTAAAAATAAAAATAAATCTGCAATGGGTACTGTCATTCATTTTTTGCGAAACGGAAAGTTTTATGTTATAACGGGTTGTACTGGAATTTAGCGAAAATTCGGCTTTTCTCATAATACACCGTCTTGTTGAAATTCTTAGAATCTAACTTTCATTGTTGAGATGCCTTGGGTTTTAATATCCCGAACACAACGGTGTTGATTAGAATCTTGATGATAGTCGACACTCTTATTATAATGAGTGATTCACAAAATTGGTATCCTCAGTTGGCCATGAAAGAGAATGTTTGTATGACAGGTTAAGTTTGAAAACTTAAAAAGTTTTGTTTTTTGATAACATGGTTTTGACTCAAGAAGAGAAAAGTTTTATGTTCTGAAGATAACTGGAAGTATAATGCTTTTGTCAAATTTCAAAATTTCCAAATAGTGCAGTGGAAATAAATCACTGTAGTTCACATGAACTCTTACTTGAATTTACTAAAACCTGTGCTTGAAATACCTACACTTTTTAGAAAACAAATGATTTCAATTTACTTAAAAACCACTTAAGAGAATTTGAATCCAATCAAATATGAACTGATGACATTCGTTGGTAGAGGAAAAGAAGCGTAAGTTAGAGAAAGTTTACAAACAGTAAGTTATCGTCACTGCCTGCAATTATACATCAGTACACAAATTATATGCCGACGTTTTGTGTTTCAAACAGAAAATTCATCCTTAGATAGAACTAGAATGCAATTAATGGCAGTACAAGAAAGCAACATCTTCTTCAGATGTGCTTCCTAAAGTCTCTCTATCTTCTTTATTCTTCCAGTTTCCTTTTTTTCTTAAATCATTTCTAATTTTCTTCTTGCCCTTGATTCCTCCCCTTCGTTTACCTTTGCTTTCTTTTCGACAGCTTCTTTGATCTATTCTTTGTGCGGAGAAAATATCAAAATGGCTGTTCTTCCTTTTTTTTCGGATAGGAATTCTTCTATGGTCGGGCTTTGTTTGCTAAGAGTTGAAAAGGTATCTTTCAAAGTTGGTGAATTTTGTCCAACTTCTTGTGGATTAAATGAGTTACAAAACATAGCATAAAACATTAATGGGCCGGTTGATAAAAGTGTTACTTATGACGATATCTTATTCCCGAAGGGGTCGATTTTGACACTTTTTTAACATTTCCTTCAGATCCATTTGGCTGTAAAGAAAAAAAGATAGGATACCAAGTACACTACAAAAAAACTGCAGATTAAAATTTAGGAAACCAGTCGATAACTTGATAGGCCTGACATAGATGACGTCACAAATCTGTTAAGAGGTAGAAAATTTTAAAATAATTTATGGTTCAAAGATCATTCCATGACAAATACAACAAAAAAGATATTAAAATATGACTTGCTTTATGTTCACACCAAAACTTAGGGGAAAGGACGAAGATTATAATTATTGTCCGTCATCATTATTACAATAAATTATTTTTAAACAGAAAATTCACACTCACTGCATAAAATACTATTCACTTTCGTGCAGACTTTCATTGAATTAACCAACAATTTATGGATATGACTGTATCTGTTGCAAAAACTACATATTATTCTTAACTAGAAACAAATTGTTCCGTTTAAAAAACAATTACTAGGGAATAGTATGTGCATTAATAAAAAGGCATTAGGAAAACAATTGTGTAAACTTTCACTAATAACAATTTAAATAATACAAAACCGTTAAAATATTTTTGCGGTGTTCTTTTCTGAACTTCCCTTGTATTTCTTTATTTTTATAGCTAACTAAATAAGTACAGGTTCAATATTATTAAATATTTTATCAATAAATATTTATACAAAAAAACCTTTAGAATTTCATATCTATGGGTTAAGCAGAAAAATAGAACAAAAACAATACCAAGAAAAAAAATGATAATGAAGATTTCATAAATCGCAAATCGGAATTCCACGTCGTTCAAGGAAGTTGCGACAATCGAATACAAATTCAACTATCAAACTTTCTAATTTCGAATACTTCAAATAAAAGTAAAAACATAAAGGATAATTATTACGCAATTGCATAGAATAAATATTTCAAATACTGTCTGGCTCCAGAAGAATATAATTTGTGAAGATAAAAAGATAAATTTATACAAAAATGATTATTTACAAAAGGAATACCAATTGTGGGGTCTTTTTTTACTATTACAAACACACAGTTTGTTTTCATTTGTTTCTGAGACGCATTATTTCCTCATTTCTACAAACTTTGAATTTCAATTTTTATCTTTTAGAGTAGCTACATCGATTTCGACATTTTGGCGTCGGATGAAAGTTCATTGATGTGTATACGCTTTTACAGTTAAGAACGAAACTAAAGTTAATGGCAGAGCAAACAACCGCATTAAGTAGTTTATTTTAGCTTTTAACCGAATTTGCAATTAGAAACACGTTAGCAATTTGCAAATTAGTAATTTGGTGGGTCTAAAGCGAAGTTTACACTGGAATGAAAGTTTATAAAGTTTCCATTACATCGGCATTAACCTTTTAATTTAACCCCTTAGACTTGAACGAGTTCCCACGATTATCTTGACTGCAAATAAGTCATTATAATTGTAATAATGCATTAACAATGCTTTTAAATCAATCTAAGCCTGTTAAATAAAGAGAACAGCTGAAATATGACCTTTAAGAAAAAACATAATAACCATTGTATTAGTGCAGTTTGTAGAAAAAGCGGTAAATAGGCCATTATATTCACTTGATGGAGGTTTAATTGTTGCTTTTATTAAGCGGTGTTAAATCTAGAAAATGTGCCATAAAGATCAATAAAAATGTATTGGGAGAATGTTGTTCGAATTTTTCTACACGTTCCTCGTTTCCTATACCTTTTTTTTTAGAAATTAAGTTAGTAGTTGAAATATACGCCTATGTAGCGTCAACATTTTATGGTTCTACTAATGCAGTAACTGAATAACTAGAATTTATTATAGGTAAAAAAATGGCATTAATTTACAGAGCGCATAAACAATCAAGCAGCGACAACAAAAAAAAAACGGTTAGAATTTTGTTTTTTAACATATATTTACATCCTATTAAAAATCGAGAAAAGATGAAAACAAAATTAAGATTTCTTCATTTACATAATATAATTCTAACAAAATTCGTATTTTTCATTTGTGTTTTTCACCTCTCCAATAATGGAGCCAAAAACCAACAAGAAAACTAATATAACAGTTTATAATTGCATTTTGATCGATTGGTTTCTATTATGACTGAACATGATTCTTCACCTAAATTTATTGCAGACAATTACATAGACAACTTGTTTCTATCAGATCTAAAACTTTAACAATCAAAATCTACGTTTAGAGAACGTCTAAAGAAAGTTCAATTAATACTATCAACAAGTGTGACCTTTCAAACGGAGGAATGGTGTTTTGTTAAAGTAAAGAAGATTCTTATTACAAGGCAAAAAATAAATTCTGGATTTATTGCTCGTGTATTTCATGGTCAATAAAGAAATGATCTGCATATAACTCACTTTGAAGGATTATCTGCTCGTTGCACTAAGTAAAATGTCTTGTAACTGCTATAGGAATTCTCATAATCGTTATACAGTTTTCTTAGACCTATGGTGATGGTGACAGCTAGACATTTTGTCACTGTCATAATACATGTTTTGATGTTTTAAACACATTATGTAGTAGGTATTATGGAATGGTTGAAAGATGACAGTAGTTATACAGCCTGTCAATAATGTTTAAAGCATTCATTATTACCATTAATACTCATTGAGAAGTAAACTGTTTAGTAGTGATAAGAGATTAGTTTACGTTTAACAATAATCCATTTTAAAGCAATTTATTGATAAAAATACAAAATAAAAAAATAGAAGTAAATAAAACCAAAACTTACAGTAAAATAATCATAAATGCAAAAAGTAACAAATTTTAAATCTTCATACACTCATTATCTGATCATAGTTTCACACATGTAATTATTTGCCATTTATGATCAATTATGATAAACGGTAACGATTAAAATACAAAAACACAAAAACACAAAAAGAAACTCAAAAGTTGCTGTACCATGGTTCAAATAGATTTTTTGATTTCCAAATCCAGGTCAGTCTTCAGTTTCTGGGAATTCAATTATTGGGCTGCGAGGTTCGATGTTTCAAATTAATTATCTATTTCATCTAAAAGTGATGACTTGAAAGGGCATTTAAGACCCAATTTCGAGGGCCCTTTACGGTAACTGTGAGCAACTATAACATACAAAGTCAACAAAACGTTACACCGCATTACAACGTTTATAATTCGATTTAATGGAAAAGATATGGGCATCTATGCAATCCTAAGGCTTCAATAGAATAAAGACGTTTTCTTGCAGAAGATTTTGATAATAAAACAGGCTTGCTAACTATTAAGTATAGGCTCTTCGACACATACTTTGAAAGAGATGATACCGATTTCATCTTCTCTAATAACTAGATATAGTTACTACATACTAACAAGTGTTTTTACAGTTTACTGAATGTATTCAAATAAATCGATTTTTCCACGTTTATGTAGATTGCGCTTTTTAAATGCCATGAAGTACGGGTTTTGCCTATATTAGAAATTTACTAAACAGTATGAAACTGACATTAAGAATACATTTGCTCAGCGTTGATTGTTGAAGTGATAACTTTGAAGTACACAACAGCTTAAAAGCTGGGCTATCCTCCCAGCAAGGCACCTGAGACGCGGATCTTGGACGCCACGATTCTTCCGAGTTCGAAGAAGATGTCCATGTCTTGTTGGTAGTTCGATGGGGGACTCCCTTATGTCTGGTTAGGAGACCAAGAAAGACACCCCCCTCCATATCTGAATGGAGTCGCTTACGTAAAATAGGTCTTGCAGCGCTCAAATAGTTAAGATGACGCTAGCTACAAAAAAATAAGCTTGCAAATTAATTTGTAGGGAGCCTCTTTCACTATTTTCTACATTTATCCATCAGGGTGGTATTTGACTAAAATATCATGGTTATATCAAATCAAAAACAAATCTTCATCAATTCCTTCTCCGTTATAACTCTCGATAACGATGAGAAAGTAGCTGGAATGCCAAACCAATAGTTTGCTTACTAGCTTAACATGGCCTGGAGTTGGAATATGCACATTCTACTGTTTTTATAGATAAGAGATCGGTTAATTTAGTTTTTGGTTTTTAAAATCATCATAGTTTTTTTTAGAATTCCTGTTCTGAGCGTCAACAAATATCATATTAAATTATATTACCGTATGTAATTATTACTCCAGAGTTTTGCTATTAAATCATTAAAGATATAGACCATAAGTTCTCACAACACGTTTCTTTTAATTCAGCAGCAAACTGCAAGATTGCGGAGGTCAGTTTATGACGACCCAGCTAAGTGTTCAACATCAGTATGAGTACCTCTGATCGCATTTTCATCTAAACCACTGACTGACTCGCTGAACTTACTATCAGTATATGGCTTTTTGCTCCGTTTTTATGTAGAAAAGTAAAATGATAACATTCATTGACGTCCACTGAGGACTTTCAGGTTTAGATGTAAAAGATACATTTGAAACTTCATTATTGATGTCAACTCTTGTGTACTTAATTTGGGTTACTAAACCATGTGAGACAGGACAAAGGAGTTCAGTATGTAAAAAATCGTTATGTACCTATAGTGTATAATCTCGCAATATGCGCGTACTCTAATCGACATATCAACTGATAAACGGTCACTTGAAACAAATTCGGTGCCGGTGATAATTTTAGCTCCTATCAGGAATCAAAGAACATTCATTACAGAACAGTTTTTTTGTACGCTGTCCAGCCCTATTTTCCATGGTTTAGTTTCAACCCTACTATGGACAACTATTCATGGCTTCCTAAATCCCGCAGTTTGCTCAGCAGCAACTGTATTATGTGTTTATTCTACTGACAATAAGTGTAGAGTATAAACGGTGTTTTGTAATTCAAGCGTTTAATTGCCAAAAAGTTTGGTTTTCGATTAATAACGTTATTTTTTTAATGTTACGCATTCCTGAATAAAAACCCCCGTCATTAAATTAGATGACGCTTTCGATCCTGATTTAATTATTATAATAAGTAATAATTAGTATCTCATACGTAAATACACGAGACATTACTTGCAAATGTTCAATTAAACTACAACTCATTTAATTTAAACAAAAATTCCATTTATTACTTTTGTTTTTATTTTTAAATAAATTAAACTAATGTTTGCTTTAGATAAAGACTTTCAACATCAATACGGAGTATTGTTTTGATACAAGTCGGTGCTTTATTACTACAAAAGGAATCATAGAAGTGACGGCGACGCAGTCAATGAAATCCAAACCAATTAATGTGCAATAATAACAATAATAATAACGTAAATAAAAAGAGGGAGCATGGAGTCGCATATTAAGAAAAAGAAACCGAATAAAAGCAACTTTACAACATCAATGCTTTTTAAAAAGCAATTTAGCGTTTCCCTAAATTCCAAACTTTTTATTGTTATTACTATTATTAGTTTCATTCATTTTATTTTAAAATTCAAAAAAGTTTTAAATTTATAAATGTAATAATTATTTTAAAAAGTTGTTTATTTAAGAATTGTGGATATGATGTATACATAAACAAATGAAACGATTAGCTAATCTACAGTAGTAATTAGACACAACTACTTTTTACGATCCGTAGTAGCATTTTGCATGTATTAAAAGAAGAAACAAAAGTAATCAGTCGCCATTTGTTTAGCCGTAGATAATAATGTACAATACGATTTTAAAAATGAGTGCAAACAGATTACTAAAAGGCTGTTTACAGATTTTGTTACTTTTTTTGTTTTTGTAGTTTATATTTATGCTAATTTTACAATAGGTTCATCAATATCTTGAATCTCTTTTATGAGATTCCTCGTTTTAGAGTAAAATCGATTTTGCCACCCTTTCCAAAGTAAAAGAATTTAAGAAACAATATTGCACACGTATCCAAGGACTTCGTTGATTATAAAATGAAATAGAAACTGTTTAGTATACATTATTTAATTGCACATTTACAGAACAGTGGAAAATCAAATCAGATAACAGATATGTAAGCTTTCTCTTTAGTAAGTTATTCCTATTTCTGGAATAGAAACTAAAATTTGGGATATTTTTTCCCAAAATCATTCATATTTGAAGGCACAAACCAGAAAAATCTGCATGTTGTCAACTGACGTTTCAGTTTGTTTAATTAAAATGTTAAAATGTAATCTTTAAATAGTCTGCTATTATACTGGCATTTGCGGAGGCGCTTCGTCCTGTTGCCATCGCAAGTCTCCCAAAATAAATGAAATATCATGCATATAGAAGATAACGCTTAAATTGTTTTATTCGTTTTTTGTAGTAAACTAAAAATAAAAGATTCATGACATATTTGATTTCAGCAAATTATAACTAGGTATAACGTATTCTACAATCTTACAATGTAGAAATCAATGCAAAAGAGAATGAACCTGATGATGATTTCACACGATCAGTGATCAATGATTTTGACTTATTTACCATGAAAAACTGTTTCAAGAATGTTGAATCAAGTTTTAAAATTTTCCTTTTTTGACCGTGAATCAAAAAACGAAAGCATGAACTCGAACTTAGTTTTTTATCATTAATTAGCATAAAATTTAGCACAAGTGCCAATAATAATAATTAACGAGATCCCAATGCTGAAGCTCGAATATGAATCGCTTGATTCAAATACACTAACTAACATACAGAAATAAAATTAATATGAATTGAAAATGAATCTAAGATTCTGGTTTTAGTATCCAAACTCACAATCAACTTAATGAATAAACAAAACTGTTATTATTGAATAATATTATGGTAAATACCATCAAAATATATTATCTCTTGTTAATTAAAGATTCATTAAAAACCATTTATAGTTAACTGAAAGCGAAACTAGCTATGTATTAGTTGGCCTATTTATTAGGAAACTGCATTCCAACAGTTTATAAATAATTTACGCCACTTCAGCAATCTTCTTAATAAAAATATAATTAAGTGCTACTTTTATTATTATTAATATTTATTTATTAATTTTATTAATTATTATAAGTATTATCTGACTACTCTTTATTTTTTTTGTATTCTTTCTGCATACTCAGCTCGTAAGTCTACAGTCTACAATTTAGTTAAATACTAATTAACATTAAATTAAGAAAAACGTAAAAAATGTATTTTTTACTATACCTGTTACATCTACTATAAATCACTTTAAAGATTTGTAATTAGCCGCTATGTAAAAAAAGAAAAATAAAATATCCAACTAGATAACAAATAAAAGTCACAGCTACGTCTTTACTCTCTAAATTGCGCAGAAACACTAAAATAAACTTGGTATTAATTCAAAATAATGTTAATAATGCATTCTTTCAGGCAGGTGCTTAACTAAACAATAATAAAAATAAATTAGTTAAAACACACTCAATTCAGTAATTTAAATACAAATTGTTTGTTATAAGAAATTACCCACAAATAATTCATGTATTAAATTTAATAATGTGAGGTTACAAAACTTTTAAATAAATTATAATAAAGGATAAAAATACAACAATACACCTTTTGTTTTTAATCAATTACTTTCCAAAGCAAATCTGCTGTTATTCTTATTTAAAAATGTCATTTTTTAAATTAATTCCATAAAAATATGTTGGAGAAGTTATTTTTTTATTTATATAATCTGTGTCCCCTTTTCTTAATGTTTACCAGAAAACTGTTATAATTAATTATAAGATAGATATTTCGGTATAAGCAGAATTTCATGTTATTCTTTTAGCAACCAAAAACTGAAACAAAAAAATAATTCGAAGTATGTGAAAATAGCCAAGAACTTCTTCGAAATGATCATATTTAAAATACTGAGCTACCTGAAGGTGAACAGAAAGAAGAGAACGATATTCCGTGCAAAATCTAAATAAATTTTACATCTCAATTTTTTTATTTGAGGTTAGATGCAAACACTCAATTGTCCTGGTTTACTGGTTACTGGTTCTTATTGTGATTTTTCGTAATTCAGAGGTCGAATTGTCTGGGATCCAGAGGCGAACTCCTTCCTATATGTCCTGGTTCTGAGCTCAAATAATATGATCACCTCAGACATCAACGAACCACCAACTCTCCATTGCAATTAATGAGCAAGTTAGAAAGTAATTTCAAGCCTTTTATCTAAACTACGGACTGTTCATACCAAACATTTTTAAATATGCGATGATTTCAAGACTAAAAACTTTAATTGGAGGCACAAAATTAATAAACTAATATGCAGCCATGAGACTAAGGCTATATTCTTGGTTCAAAATTAAAAATTATTTTGGTAATACCATACAGATTACTGCAATATCTTGAGGTTATTGGCCAAGTAGAAAATCCAAATCTTTTCCAAAATGTTACTCTCAAAACGTTTAAAAAATTCAGATATAATTTAGTTTATAAAACGACCACAATAGTTCACACAAATCGCAATATCAAGAATTGATCAAAACTGTTTTGCTACCAATATCGCTTTCTACGTCCCGTTCAAAATTATTAGTCTAGTAGAAGTCTACCCTAGATATTGGACAGCGATTGGGATGCGAGAAGAAGAATCTAATTACACTTTTAATTGAATATTGAAATCGGCATTCCTTTAAAAGTTAATATGGTCTCCTAATATCGTACTACGAAAACTACAGTAGTTGCAAAACAATCAGAAAAATATGGGCAAGACCTCACCAATAAATAGCACATTTTCTCACAGGTTCTCAGTCATAAAAAGTTACAAAACAGAGCTTTTTACTGGGTACGATTCTCTAGGTCTAAACTTGATGTGGTCAAAAGAACACTGGTTTCTTCGATAAAGCCAAAATATGATCCTGTAAATCTAAAAACTCTTAAAGGTAAAAGATTCGATTTTAAATTCTTTGGGCCGTATCACTTAAAGTGACCTGACTTAAAAGTCAGCTCTTTAATTAATAGATGGAGCTTACTACGAAATCCTCAGTTTCTTTGCAACCGATGGTGATGCCAGGCACGAATTTACAACAGAAGACTGATAATGGTAGTTGCTTTCAAGATCGAATGGTTAGCTTATGTGATAGGACGTACCTTCATGGTTGTCGTCCAACTTTAAAAGTCAAGTTTTCCACGTTAATCCGACAATGCTTAGTTGTTTCTTGGGTGCGAGCAGAGCCGGCTCAAAGCAAAGCAAAGATTGATTTTACGCCATTGTCCCTTTCCTTTCCCAATAGAAATGTAATACATTACGTTTTCATTGCAGTTGGCTCTGAGTTCGAAAGTTTATGGCGGGCGTCTATGGGGAGAAACTAAGTACATGGAAGATGTCTTTCGAGCTCCGAATCGAACATGAGGGGTCCTTTTCAAACTTCATAATAGACGGAGGGGATCCAACCAGAATGATGATAATCCTACTTTCTCGACCCTTAACGAGTAGCGCCTTGAGTTAATATCAGTAATGTATTTATGTACATTTTGCACTGGTTAGGGGAAGGGATCGTCTTTCTGAGTTTATAAAAACGGAAGGGGCATTTTTGATGTTTTGTGGGTTAGTGAAAGAAATCATTTTGTTAAATATTACTAATCTTAGAAGGGCATTTGCTTTTATTTTAGTTATCAATTAAAGAAATTCGAATAGAAGCATGCGGGTATTAACAGGGCAGTAAATTCACGGACTTTAATTTTCAGATAGAAGGCCTTCATGACTGTCATTTGCAACCAATAAAGAATAGTTTGGGGTTACTTCTCGCCTTTTGGTTTTGGTCATTTGAATTGCATATATTGAAGTATAG
>VTPC01090951.1:34123-107176 GCA_011009095.1 Ignelater luminosus
TACCAGTTAATAATATTCTAAATAAAGAAAGTAAGTAGGTTAAATCCGAGCTACATAGTATACCATACAGTAGGAATCTTCCTTTCGGTAGTCAACTAAAAAATTCCACTTACTCATACTACTGACTTGTTAATAAAATAAATAAATTTTATCAAATAATTCGCAATTATCACCTATGGTCTATGCAAACAATTTATTTGTTATCACCAGACAATACGTTGTATTTCATAAAATTTTATTTAAATTATTAATTTGGCGTACACTGATATTCTTTATTATTTATTGGTATATCAATAATTACTTAAATAATATCTCTCCATCAACAAACCGTTTATGTTATATTTTGAATAATACCCATTGTCACATCTCAAACAACCGAACCGCCTTGTTTATAATCCAACAGGCTTTTTATGCAACGCTATTTGCAGAAATGCAAACCACTTTCTCATTATTGCACTTTTATGTAATTGGATTGATTGAATTCTAGTCCACCTTCATATTATCTTATTTATTTAGGATGCCTCTTCCATGTTCAAACATTCCCGTTTTATTATTATTTTCATTTTGGTATTTGCTAATTAATTTTTCTAATTTATGTAGTTATTACATCATAGTTTGTGGAATTCTAAATCACTTGTTTATAACTTATAATTTTCTTAATCATTGACTCTTATGTAAAGGGTTTTCCAATAAGAGGTGTTATTTTGAATAGCCCGCTATTTCGGTAGATCTCACTTTTGAAGCTATCATTTTTTGACATTTGACAAGTAGAAACTACGCCATTAATAAATATGGAACGATACACGCTTCAACAACGCATTGAAATTATTAAAATTCACTATAAAAATGGTGAAAATTTGGCAGAGACGGTTCGTAAAACTCGAACATTTTTGGGTCACCGTGAAGCACCTTGTCGGACCGCAATACAGAAATTGGTGAAAACATTCGAGCTCTTGGGACAAGTTAGTGATGTGAAGAATAAAACCCGTGCACGTCGCTCAAGAACAGCCGAGAATATTGCTGTTGTAGCCGAAAGTGTTAAAGAAAACCCAGGTTTGTCCATTCCTCGTCGTTCTTTGGAATTAGCCATTCCACAAACGTCATTACACCGTATTTTGCATAAAGATTTGGGTCTTAAGGCTTATAAAGTCCAGTTAACACAAGAACTCAAGCCGGCCGATCATCAACAACGTCGTGTCTTTGCTGATTGGGTCGTTGAAATGCATGAAAATGATCCAGAATTCCATCGAAAAATCATCTTGAGTGATGAGGCCCATTTCCGCCTCGGTGGCTTCGTCAACAAGCAAAATTGTCGGATCTGGGGCTCAGAAAATCCAAGAGTTATTGTTGAAAAGTCTCTTTATCCTCAACGTGTGACTGTTTGGTGCGGTTTATGGTCCGGCGGAGTCATTGGACCTTACTTTTTCGAAAATGAGGCTGGAGCAACAGTTACGGTGACTGGATTGCGCTATCGAGAGATGATTAACGATTTTTTATGGCCGGAATTGGGTGGTATTGATCTGGACAACGTTTACTTTCAACAAGACGGCGCTACGTGCCACACAAGCAACGAAACCATTGATCTTTTACGGAAAAAGTTTCCGGACCGTGTTATCTCTCGAAGAGGTGATCACAATTGGCCACCGAGATCTTGTGATTTAACACCTTGCGACTTCTTTCTTTGGGGCCACGTGAAAGAGAAGGTCTACGCCAACAGCCCAGCGTCGATTCAAGACCTCAAAGATGGAATTCGTGAGGCTATCGAGGACATAGGGCAGCCACTTTGCGATTTGGTTATGGAAAATTTCATGAAAAGGATATTGTCCTGTAAGCGTGGTCGTGGTGGTCATTTGCCTGATGTTATTTTCCACTATTAACGGCATACCTACCTCTTTATAATGAAATAAACATCCGATCATTTATATTAAAAAATGGCACTTTTCTTTGAATATCAAAATAACACCTCTTATTGGAAAACTCTTTAGTATACCAATATGAGATAAATTGTGCAATTTTGCTTCTAGTTTCTGGCTTTTTTTAGTATAACAGAAAAACTACTAGTTATCGTGCTAAATGTTGATCACGAGATTATTCCAGTTTTTGAACACTACCATATCTCATCAGCAAATGATTTCAGTGCGTCATCTCTATCTATCTATCAAGAAAGATTGTTGGCAGAAAATCTTAATCATCATTTCAGACAAGATATTTACAGATTCATATTTCAATTCTGATTGATCTTCTCTTGGGTTTCAATCAGAAAAACTAAGCCTGTATTTTTCCCAAAGGTTTTGGAAACACACAAATCTGGCAGTTTGGAAGTTGTTATATTTACATTTGCATACAAATACAATCACAATTCTTTGACAATTATATTTTTAAGATAAGATCGAAAAACAGAAAAGGCAGATAAAAAAAAGTTAATGAACCCAAATATTATGATGGGTGCAGTCAAAAGCCTGTAAACATTCAAACACTACCAGATTAAGCTTTTGGATTTTAAAAACATTTCTGTTTGCAAAGTTGTTGAATGCTATTTTGTGTTAGGTGAAAAGGAACACAATCGCTGAAATTGTTTTTTGCTACTTATCTAACAAAGAAAACGAGTATATTGTATTATTATTACTTACAAACAATTTTATTATAGTGAGTATCTCAGGTATCTGTTAATATTGTAGATCTTTACTATGGTAATATGAACTACAAAAAGTTACTAAAAATAGTTTCGGCATTTTATTTCCAGCTCTAAGATACTTAGTTCTTTGAATGAACTTGCAAATATGTAACAAATTTAGAACGCCGCCTAAAAATAGAAACATGGAAAATGTACAAACAAATAAAATTGAAATTCAATAGTAAAAAGTTTTTGTTGTATGCTGACATTCACATAACCTAACCTATAGGTCAGAAGTTTTGTGTTTATATTAAATTTACAATTTACATACACACCTACATTAACATTCAATTATTATCAACGTGAAAGGCATTGAAAGTTAAAACATATTACCATTTAATAAGCACTCAATCACTGTTATGACATTTTACTCAAAAATGCAACTAGGAATTAAAATCGTTTCCTGTGCATTTTCCATGTAATCTGAATTAGTTCCACATTATTAGATTTATGCTTCAGATAAAAACGATAAAATAATATTTTTGGGTTGGTGTTATTTAAAGGAACAAGACCGTCTGATTAATAATAATGAGGCAACTTTTGTTTTTGTCCATCCCAAATGGCTGCTTGCCAACACCTGATTCATCGTAAATCTTTAAATGTGAGTGATTTTTGGACCTGACCTTCATTAACGCAAAGTTTTAAGATTGTAGTAGATAAGATAAACGAAGTTAGGATCAACAAATGTTTGCAACGTGAGACATAAGAGGGCATTGTAGGTAGATAAATGTCTGTAAAAATAAACGATAAACATTTAAACAATGCAAGAAAGATTTAAAAATGAAAAATGCTGCAAGTTTAAATGCATACACCAAAGAGGTTAGAAAGTTAAAAGATACTCTTTGTAACTTAAAGATACCTATCTCATGCTATTTCTGCAGCTAGATGTCCCTCGATTTCAAATATAGCTAATTAAAAATTGACCAAATATTAATCTCAGAGTTGGTAAATAATAAAAAACATAAAATGACGTCTACTATGATATTTTGCAGATAGAAACCAAATAAATAAAGTGAAAAACGTAACAGAAAGGATATATTTATTCAATCAAAAGCAGACCTAAAAAGTCAAGTGTCACGGAAATCATAAATGATTTACTTTGCAAATTGAGTTTTAGGTTCAATGTACTAAAATCGATTCGTTTGATTTCGTTCACCGAAAACTGTAATGTTAACATTATATGCGAGTTTTTACGATTTGTGACGTACACAAACAGCACCTGCAGAAATTGGGCTTGCTGCATAATATTTTAAATAATATTAGTAACCGTTATTATTATTAGTAATGAGAATTTGTGTTAATAATCTTTATAACTATTAAGCAGTTCGATATCATTGTGACTTTTACTTTTTAAATGGATGCAAAAACTTTCCAGTATTTCATGTGTTAATCGAATTTTAATTTTACTCTTTCTCCATCATTATGTATTTTCGACAAGTCTTCCTTTTGTAAATGCTTTTTAGAAGAAATAAAACTTTCTTGTCGTTTCCGCAAAACAAACAAGTAGAATATTCCAAAATTACGCACATCATCAACTCTCTGTAGCTATATAAATAATTTTCTTTCTTTTGGGAGTTTGAAGAAAAATCCATAACCTCAATCTTTTTGGACAAAACCAATCATAATTGTTTGGAAATTAAAATTATGGAAAAACCATTATATCATTCTCTATTTTGCAAAGAGTTTTCAAAAGCACTGCTTAATTCTGAAGAAAAAACAAGAAAATCTTTCATTCCAGAGGTAAACTGTATTACTACCAACGCAACGTCAGCAGCCCATATCCTATTTGGCTGAAACTTTCAGGATTAAACGAGTTGTCTATTTCCAAACGTAACTAAATCCATTATAATCCCGCTTTTGAAAATAGGCAATCCAACGATCCAAATGTAATATTCTTTCGGCTAGGTTATCTACAGATCATATATCTATTACTTACTTATTTTACTATTATTAAATGATTATTTTGCTTATAAACTAATAAACGATACACTACCCCAATAAAAGAGGTTGAGATTTCGGAAATTTTGTGTACTTAGTCGTAATAACGCAACAGCTTGGCCGCCCGCGTGCGAATCAATGTGAGGATTTTCATTTCTGTGAGAACAGTCGAAATAATACACAAGCTTGTATATTTTGTGTAGACAGCCGCCCCAAAATTTGGCCCACAATTGCGCTTTGCTCTGCAGTATTCTAAAATTCACCGTTGCCCTGCACCAGGCCACCTGTGGTAGCCCAAGTTTGATCTTTATCAAGCTGCTGTAATGGCCAAAGAATAGAGCCTTATTCAACAACGTTCTGTGTTGGCTCAAAATAAGGCGTTGTCTTCCGCCTAGCCACCTGCTGTGGCCCTCGATCGGCTTGTCCAGGCTTGCACATTGCCCTTCATCAAACCAATAATGGTAGTCCAATATCGGGTTTTGCGGCCGAAAATCAAATTTTACCCCTCAATAGGCCACCTACGGTAGTTTAAAATCAGACTTTACTTTCATGAATCGTTTTACTCACTACATCATTAGTGGCTGCCCGGAATTAACCTTTGCCCTTCATCCAATATCGAGCTTTACTCCACAACAAGCCATCTTCGATATGCCAAGATTTGGCATACCTTTGACGACACCTCTGGTACAATGAATTTCAAAGCGTATTCGTATTTTTCAAGTTGTTAGATCTCAAAGACAAAAAAAAGGAGTCCCGCCGTATTAATTCTGTTAATAAGGGAAGTTGTAAATTCTCTTAAAGAAAAACTTTAAAACCTAGTTGTCCCAAAAAAAAAACAGTTGGCACAAAACAAGAGAATCAGACCAAAAAGACAAACTGACGTGGAAAGTTAAATTGGATCAAACATTCTGATCAGTCCAGAAATTCTAAACCATTTTAAAAGTAAAATTCTGCCTGTTTAAAATCCAAACTGGGATGGTTTCTTCAATTATAAATGAGGTTCAGTACCGTTATGTTTATAAACAGGTAAGTTCTATTCTCTTATAATATTAGTCAATCACCAACATGTGGAGCCTCTCAAAGTAAATTAATTAAAACAAAATTTCAAGGCCGTAGATAAGAAAGGGTTTTGCATTTTTTACAATTTTGATCAATGTGCCTACAGCTTCGCAATATTAAGAAGAATCGGGGTTCTAAAATCATAGGATCAAGTATGTATTAAGAGAAAATAACTGTAACTATGCAACTTTATTTTTAAAGCAGAGAATTTAAAGAGTAATGCCAAGGTCAAACACGCGATTTATAATCAAACGGCTTCATCTTTGTATAAAAAACTGCAAATCTTCGAATTTCTCGTCTCAGCAACTTTTACTGTATCCTAGATAAGCAGTGCTGTTCTTGATTATAACTAGTTTTTAGGTCATCTCTTTCCATAAAAGCTTCCCGCAAATGCTATAAGTATAGCTAATCTTCTTTAACAGTATGGTTTTCTTTTCAGGTAAGAACTTCAACACTTATCAAACTTATCACGATATTTACTACGTTCTTATTGCAGTTTTATTTAATTTTCTTCAAGATGTAGGTATCATCACAACATTCACTATTCTCAGTCAAGAGTAGCAAAATCTCATTAAGGCCCACTTTTACAATCGTTGGATAACTTAATGGAAAGTATTATTGTCATGGATACAACTGTTGGTTATTTTCACAATTATATCCATCGCAATAATATCTTCGATAAAGTTATTCAAAGGGTGTAAAAGTGAGCCTAAGTTATTTGATCCCAAGGGTTTTTAAATCACGGCTTATCACACATTTGATGATGTCTTTTTTAATTAACTTGTTGAAGGTAGTCCAATATGATCTACTCATGTTGTCGGAAATATTGTGACTGTGGTGATTTTATTTCACCTAAATCACCGTCAAACGTATAGAGCAAGTTTTTATGTCTAGCAGCGGATGCAACTGCAGCAGAAATGTCTTAAACAAGAGATCTAATGACGTGAAACTCAAGATAAGCACATTGAGAAATTGTTGCTTTTAACAACATGTAGGTATAGGTGTGTACAGAAGATGTGGGATACACGGTATATTTATAGAAAGTTTATTTGATAGTTTTTGCTTCAACCTATTAATGCACGATTATGTTAATAGTGTATGTCATATTATGATCAACATAATAAAAATGTTTGGACATTCATCAAAATATTTGTTGTTTTCAATTTCTCGTTAATCTGGTATGGATTCCATTAGCATTGAATTGTAAGTATTGTATGTTTTTTCATCAATACTCTCATGAGTAAGTAGGTATATAGTCATCGTCATCTCAGAATTTCTCACTCGCATAATAATAGTAAGATAAGAAAACCACGTTAGTAATGAATTTTAGCTAACGGTGATAAGTATCTGAAACATAATACAAATAACGAATTTTCCCATTAAATCCAGGAATACTATGTGTTTCTCCTTATCTGTGGATTGATATCAGTTCAAACATCTCTATCTGGTCACGATAAAAAATTGCATGTTCATATGCTTACCGGCAGTTATAGCAAATAGTAACTAATTGGTTTCATAACTAAAGTGTGAATTCGTAGAAAAAGTATCGAAGTACTTGTAGTAATAATAAACAACAAATTATTTTAAAGAAAGTATCGTATTTAGGTGTTATTTTAAACAAATAATAAACTATTGACGTTATTTTATTCTTTGTAAGTACGTATTTGGTTATGACGTCAGCAAACAACAAAGAAAATACAAACGGTAAAATACTAAAGAAAGTAAACGGTCTTCTTCTTCAAATTTAAATGCAAATCAAAATTCTAGGGGCCTCTTTTAATCTGTAGTGCTTTATCTTCGCTTTCATCCAAAATCTGCCCTCTACCCACAACGTCAACATCTGACGTTTTATTTCAAAATTAAACGTTCGTAATCTTCATTCGCATAAATAGCTGTTGCTATTTACTCGTCGCGATTTATATTTAAAACTATGTTATCTGAACAAATTGTGAAACATAAATTATTGCATTAGTTACACGAAGACCCCCTGTGAATAAAAAGATAAGAGAAACTATAAAAATGATAAGGAGTCTCTCTTATATTAGATACAGTAACAATTTTTCCTTTTGTTTATTAATTATTCGATCAATCTTTATAGGAACAAAACCAGAATGTGACAAATATTTTTAACCTCAATAAATTTGAGAATAACAACATTTATTACTTTTGAAATTTCACTTTCAGTGATATTAACATTGTGAAACTGGTATTGACCTCATTGGAGAAATGACCAATATTCAACCTAATTTACATAACATATTATAACACCATACTATGTATGCAAATATTGATGATGCATTTGTAAGAATCGGGTAGTATAGGAACATTTTATACTTGTATACATTAAGCAAATGTTTGCTTATTACATTGAATAACTAAATTAATGTAGATGTTCAAAATTGGAACAGAGAAGAAGATACCCTAAATTTATTGAACATGCTGTTATCAGGTAATTATGTCAAAACACTTTCCAACGACTTTGAGTTATGCCAAAGCATTGACGTAAAAGAGAAACAAGATTTTTGATTGGGCCCATATATATAGCTAAATGTTTTGCGCTGCTGACCTGAATATTCTAAAAACGGCATCTGTGAATGTTGATGACCATTTAAATTAAACAGAATGTTATCTACTAGATATTTTGTTACAAATGTAAACATAAGAACGTTTAGAGAAAAAAGTTACAGGTCTGACCCTTAAGTGTAACATATAATTGTAAAAGTTGCTTCAAGTACATTTCTGCAACCTGAATTTCTTCCAATGCGATTAAATAACCCAATCATTCGACAACCAAATATGGAAAAGATCTTCGTAAGGTGTTAATGTTAAGTTAATAACAATTCTAGATATTCTAGAGTATTTTGAGTAATATAGAAATTGAGCACAGTCAATGTATAAAAACAAAAGGCAGTAGACAAATGAATCATTGCTCACTAAACAAGAACTGGTACGTTAATTTTCTAAAGCCATCAGCAAAACTGATGGTAACAGTTTCTTTGAGACACTGAAAGAATTTTACTAATTGAACATGCCCAGGATCAAATAATGCAGAGACTTTAACAAAATTAACTGTACACAATAGAAAAAATTCCTTACCAACAAAACAAGGAATTTGTTGCTCCAAACAACTATTGTCATAGCTTCCAGAAATTATTTAAAGATCCGGTTTTTAGCAAGTTAAGGCTCTTGTCTAATCGGTATTGGACAATCCTATTAGGAAATTAAGTGCTTACAAGAAGAACCGAAAATATAATCGAGCAATTTAATGATATATAGTATAACAAATGCGTATAAAATAGCACCGTATTGGATTCTGAAGTGGAAACTTATTTCAACAACTAAACTGACAGAGTTGTGGACATAGTAAAGTAAAAGAAAAATCTAAATCTCTTAAGATTAAAATCTCGTATTTCTGACTAACATGTATTCTTCAGAAACCTAAAGTCTTTGAAAATCTTAGAAATCCGCCAATAATGAGCAAAACCGTCAAAGCAATTAGTATTTTTGGGATTTAACAGTTTAGGCCACTCATTGGCTGTTTCTAATGATTCCTTTGAATTCCAACTCAATATCGAATATAAAATGTAAACTTTTTGGGCAAGCACGTACTTTTTGCCTTTTCTACAAATGTTACCTTCTTTCTAAAAATTTTTCATTTTTATCAAAAAGAGTTATAAATTTAGAAAAATCATAGGAATTTTTTGGCCAGTTTTTTGAGTAGCCATATTTCAGAGATTTAATGATCGGTTTTTGAAAAAACTTGGATTCCTGGTTGTTATTATTATATCCTATAGAAAAATACTTTTAAATTGGAAAACCTCATAAGTGTATGTTTCCTTGTAATAATTTTGGAGTTTCTCAAAATTTTTAACGAGAATAGTTGTACTGTTTTGGCCGTTAGAATGAGTTTGTCTTTGGAAGTTAACAAGTTCTGTTGCTAAATCAAATGATAGGAAGCATAAGTGTCGAAGAAAGTAATAACTGATGAAAAGGTTCTTTTTTTTGAGTTTTTAGGAAACAGAACCTCAGATAGTTCTTAATAACTTGCTTATGAACCAGTTCGAATGTCTATGAAAGATAATGTGTTTAGAAAAGATGTAATAGTAATAAAAAATCACACTAGAAAATACTCCTTACTAACTCGGAGTGTTGCCTTGGGTTGTGGTATCGATTATAAAATAAACATAAGACTCGACTGTAAGTAGTGATCGATTCAAATGATGAGAAGAATTATCAAAGATGGTTTCATTGAAATTAAATCTCCTAAAAATTTGGTAATGAACTTTTCAGAATGGTCCTCTTAAGAAAAAAAGATGAAAGCTAAGCAGAATCATGAGCTATCACTGTTGAATAAAAATAATATATTTGATCAACAAATGCTACAAATGATAGTTAATAGTAATAATAATAAAATACTATAGGAAATAGTTAATGTATACCTGGTATAAGTCACAAATCTAAAGATACTAAAGTACATTACTTTCTACTAATCAAAATTTGAATTGGCGAATGTTAAGCCATAAAACAAGGCTTCTTTAGACACGTCAAATTGTTGCAATTCATTTGATAACGTTTTAGCATTAGCAGCGCATTTTCTCTCAAATTCGCTTCTGGGTGGTAAATGGGCGGCGATATTTAAATAATATCTAGCCCTAAAATATTGCTGCATATGTAAGCTGGTGCATCCTAACATGTATAAATTAGGAAGATAAAAACGTGGTCTAATTTCTTCAGCTTGGAGAAAATAATTGTAAGCTTCTTCGTAAGTAGAAGTGGGAGGATTTGAAAATAAAATCGAACTGATTTTTCGTTGGAACCACGTAAAATTAGTCATGTCAAAGCACCATTTTCCTAACATGTAGAGTACGGAGACATCTTGTGGATTTAGTTCGGCAGCTTTAAGTAAATGCTTTTTTACGGTGGGATAAGATTTTACACGAGCATTTGTTGCTTCCAAACCACTTTTCATGTCCGTTACTATGGCCATCCATTTATGTGCGTTAGCATTGCCTTCGTCTAAAACAGAAATCTATTAGTGAAAAATTCTTTTCAACTACTGGAGGCTTGGAAGTTTTTGGCCCATAGAATATTGCCTATTAGTGCTTTTCCTTGAACTTCACTAATCTCTCATTTCTTTGTATTGAAATGCTTAGAAAGCTTCAAATAAATTACCAACAATGCCCAAAATATCATTCTTGTTGGTAGACGCCGTTTCGATCAAGTTGCATTTAGAAGTTCAGGACTTTCCAGATTAATCAATTGATGTTATTCTTTATAAACAGCACGTTAAGATCGAGAAACAGTTTTGTGGAAGACTAAATAGAAAATAATTACCTAGACGTACACTGGTAGATATCAAATCATAGGCTTCTTGAATCATTCCATTACGTACAACATTAGACACACTTTTGTCATACGACATTTTAAACAAGGCCCTGCATATTCTCCACTGAACATCAACATTATTGTCAAATTTTAAACGATTTAATAATTCATAAACTTCCAAATATTTCTCTTCGTCGAAGAGTCTATCCGCATCTTGTATTACTTCAGGAACGGACTGCCTTACCCAATAGCGATTCAGCTTACTTACTTTCTCACTGAAAGGGTTATAATCTTTAAAAGAGTTAAGAAAGGTAAACATGGAAAATTAAAAGTGGGGTACATTATAACTTTTATAAATTTTGTAACGATAAAACTTGAATGTTAAAATAATATTTTTTAATATTCTATACGAAAGAATTTGAAGTTTAGTACATATCACCAAATGACAGAAATTTTAAAAAATGCTTTGACGTGCGGATAAGATGACAGGAGCCTACAATATTTATTACTTGTTTGATTTAACTGAGTTCCTGAAGTCTTCTATCTTAACTGCAGTAAGGTCGACCAAGGACGCCAAAAAATGGATCGTCATTTAAAAAACAAGTTATATTTGTATAAGTAGACAAGTGATTGAAAGGTACCATTGCCTAACAATTACATAAACAAAACAAAGACACCACAAGAAAATACGACCAAGAATGGGGAGAAGACTACTTTAGAATAAATACCCCCAAATCAAAAACAACCTTTTTTATATTGACCAACAAACAAATGTCTAAATGAAAAGATATGTAATCAAAGGTTCATCCAAGTAGAAAACAAATCCGAAATGTCTCGACATTCAGACTTCTTTCGAAATATTCTAACAAGCAAAGAAAATCAAAAACCACGGTATATTTGGCACCACCCCTTGATATAGTACTGTATCTAAATTTTGTACCTTTTGGACGCGACCTAGGTGTTTGCTGGTTTCTTTTTTCGAATAATAATGAAGACAAAGTTAGACTCCTGAAAATAGATTCAGTAGGAGTATTACCACCAACTAGTTCTAAAGTGGCAGAAGAATTCAGTGATTTAGATATTAACATAAACTAGAATAACAGCAAACACTGACGAAAACAAAACCTACTATTCGTTACTATACGAGGGTGGTCTGAAAAGTTTCCGACCTCAACATGAAGATGGCAGCACTCGTAAATAAAAGCTACTGAATTTCGTTGTTCATCTGTTGACAGTTACTCACTAAAGTTTCAGCCATTTTGGACGCGCAGTTTTTATGTAACAGTCGTTTGAATGAGTTGATGTGAGTTTTTTTGTGAAAATGGACAAAATCGAGTATCGAGCTGTCATTAAATATTTGTTTTTGAAAAGCAATACGCCTTCGCAAATAAAAGATGAGTTGGATTCTGTGTATGGGGACTCTGCACCATCATTTACCACAGTGAAATTTTGGGTTGCTGAATTTAAACGTGGCCGTAAGAGCTTGGGAGACGATGAACGTTCGGGACGTCCAAAAACTGCAACTACCGACGAAAACATCGCCAAAGTTCACCAAATGGTGCTAGACGACCGCCGAATTAAAGTGAGAGAGATAGCAGAGGTTATGAAGATGTCAAAAGAACGTGTTTGTCACATATTAAATCAACATTTAGGCATGAGAAAGCTGTCCGCGCGTTGGGTGCCGCGTTTGCTCACGTTAGACCAAAAACGTGTTCGAACGAATATTTCCAACGCTCTTTTGACGCAGTTTAGGCGAAATAAATCCGAGTTTTGGCGCCGATTAATTACTGTAGATGAAACTTGGATACACCATTATACGCCCGAAACAAAAATACAGTCCAAACAGTGGCTCCAAAAAAGCAAAAACAGTTTTTTCGGCTGGGAAAGTGATGGCGACTGTTTTTTGGGATAGTCATGGAGTTATGTTAATCGATTATCTTCAAAAAGGAAAAACCATTACAGGAGCATACTATGCATCATTACTTGACAAGCTGAAGGCAGAACTTGCGAAAAAACGGCCACATTTGCAGAAAAAGAAAATCCTGTTTCACCAAGACAACGCACCGTCTCACACCTCAGCGGTTGCCATGGCGAAAATCCACGAATTACGGTTTGAACTGCTTGACCATCCGCCTTACTCACCAGATCTAGCCCCAAGCGACTTCTTTTTGTTCCCTCATCTAAAAATTGCGCTCGGAGGACAAAGATTTTCGTCAAATGAAGAGGCAATCACCTTCGTGAACAATTATTTTGCAGAGAAAAATGCCGAGTACTATTTGGACGGGTTACAGAGATGGGAGCATCGCTGGGAGAAGTGTGTAGAGTTACAAGGAGACTATGTTGAAAAATAAAAAAAAATTTTCAGAAAAAATGTCTTGTATCTTTGTTAGGTCGGAAACTTTTCAGACCATCCTCGTATAACCTGAAATTCAAGTACACCCACACAAAAAAGAAAATTAAAGTGTATGGAAAAAATTTTGAAATAGTTTTTCTTCCCCCGAGAAAATGGAAAGGTTGCTATTTTTGCTAGCTTGAGTCTAATTTCAAAAACGATTATTTATATTTTCCAGTGGTGTATGTTTTTAGAAAAGCACGCATGCTACGTTCTGTACCTTTGTTCTGAAGGCGATGCTGACTACTTAACAAGAATATATGGTTAGTACTAACCTTAAACAAGACTTCGTTGTAATATTTCACAGTGCCCTCGAGACAAAAAACAAAATATTTCAACACCAATGTCAATTTGAAATAAATTAATTTTACTCGGAAAAGGTGCATTCCACGAAAAATGCAGGAGCCACTTCTTTTGTACAGAAAATGCTATAATAGATTTCAGAATTGATAGAATTATGTATTTTTACAGTGGTTTAGAAATGTATTAGAGTGATAACTGAATTCAATCAAAAGTTGAACATACAATGACTAACTATAAAACGTACAGTATCGGGAATATTGCGATAAACATAAGAATAGAAAAAGTAATTAATAAAAGCAAAGCAAAAATACACTTATTATACTAACTATAACAACACGATATATGTTATAATTAGAAAACTAGAGATTTAATTAATTTTCATAACATGAAAGCAATTTAATGCCAAATCGAGTATAAAATTCTATTTATAAATGCAACCAACGCTCAATTTCAACACACAAGTTGAAAACGCAATTTGTAGCAGCAGTAATGAAAAGTACATTAGAATTTTTATTATAAAAAATGTAATATATGTCATCTCTGTTTTGTATTTTTTAAGTTCAACGTTTTGCAGTAGATGAATTAACATAGAAGTCCTCATATTTTAAGTAAAGATATATCTGACAGTCTGTCACTTAAGATTTTTAGACAAAAAATATCACTAGCAATAACCCTTATTGACTTTTCTGTTTCTAAAATACAGCATGTTCAAGTTGGAATGATTTTATCAAGAATGAAGGTACCAACCATGAAGGTTTAGACAGTTATAGAGACAATCAAAATATCTCATCTCGCCATATGGATCAAAATAAAAAAAATAGTTTCATAAAATCTTGTCGGAAACTGTATATATCTATTTAGGTGGAAGCTTGTAAATACTGCAGAAACAGGGTTGTTTCCACTATTTCCACTATTACTTCTAAAGTAGACTCTTCAGTTTTCCAGTATCTGAACATGCTCATGTAAATATGTCACAAACTTTAGTGATTTTAGTAATTCAGTTGACAGTACCTTGAAGCTTTCTATTCTTTATCATTAACATCAAAATACTTCTCTAGAATGTTCAACACCTACTTTATTATGTTCACATTCTTAATCTTTCTATCTCTATTGTTTACTTTCACCTTCTGTTACCTTATTTTCTTTTGATAGTTCAATTAGTGATTTGTATTACTTGTTGGAAATATCAAACTTGAGCCTTCAATTGTCTGTTTTAAATAACTATCGGTAATCGAAAAGGATTTAAAATTTGATTTTAGAAAATCTAGGGTTAGCAATTTGAGCGTTTTAATTTATTTAATGGGAATTCTCTATTTTAATTCGATAAGAAACACTTGAAGTATTTATACGATTTCAATAACGTATCATATCCAATTAAAAAAAGATTAATGATCTAATGTAATAAATTCAAGTGAAAAATACCATTTACAGAATACTGATCAATATCGCTTACAGATACAAAGGTTCATGGCATTTAAATTACTAAAATGTAGCGAACTGCATTCACTAAACTAATTAAGTAAGTGCAATGACATTGCCTCTTACCAAACCGGAATTGATCAAAGCGGGATGAGTAAACACGAGATTCATACCAAGAGTTGCAATAAAAACTCTTAAGAAAGTTAATTAAATTAGATAATGCTTTTTAAAACAGACACGTAACGTTCTAAAAAAGAAAAAACGTTACGATACAAACCAATATCTCTACTTCTCTTAAACGCAGTTTATTAAAATATCAGAAGAATCCATTTTACTTTCGATTGATCTCGGCATATTTTCCGGTTTTTGTTTGGAAAAAATCCATTCAATCCAACATCGTCCATATTGTTATTTAGCAAAGTTGTACTGGTCGATTTCTAAGAGTTTCAAAATTATTCATTCCCAACTCTACAGGTACAGGGTATTTCACTTAACGCCTACACTTGGATTCTATTGTATCAAAGTGATATTAAATGACAATAAAATTTAGAAAATTTGAGATTTATTGTTTTATACTATAACTCAGAACTGTTTTTATTCCTGATTGATTATCTGGATACATTTAGGACCGATGGTCTTTTTGGGTGACTTACTCCGAAGCTTTGTGGTTGCATAGTAAATTTTCAATCAGCTTCTTGACGATATTAATACCTTCTTGCTACGAACAATATATGAACTATAAGACTACAGTTCTCTAACTAACTTCTAAGATTTTGACACAAAATAATGCCGGAACATGCAATAAAAATTAAGTCCACATTGGGTACCTATTTAAATAGCGTCTGCTAATGTGGTTTCCAAAAATAACACACAGTCGGTTATTAGTAAAGTTGAATAAACTCGACTGTCTACAAATATCCTTCTTTATAAAGATCTAGCAAATTA
Organism: Ignelater luminosus; assembly: GCA_011009095.1. Taxonomy (NCBI): domain Eukaryota; kingdom Metazoa; phylum Arthropoda; class Insecta; order Coleoptera; family Elateridae; genus Ignelater; species Ignelater luminosus. The sequence continues at coordinate 50,179 of VTPC01090951.1, forward strand.
CTTTGTGTTTATTATATCAATATATGGGGATTTTTTTATTCCTATTTTCACCAGCAACGTATAATTATAGTTCTTCAACGCATATCGGTGTTCCAGATTATAGTAAACATTAACTGAATCGTTTTACATAATTTTGTTTATCTATAGGTAATTAATTACCAAGAAAGAATGTTACAAAATAGAAGGAATACCAATCGATAAGTTTGTAACCACAAAATATACAATAATTTCGGTAAACTAAGGTTTTTCCCCAATGCTGGTATCTACATTAGTATTCTCGTTCTGTAAACAACCTAACACAATGTGTATTTCCACCTAGAAATAATAACTTATTACCATAATAAAATATTAAAGGTATTAGTTAATTGCATAACATATTACATTGTTAATATAATAGTAATATGTGGTTGTATATTTGCGCAAAATATTTTTGCGGTTTCTTCATTTTTAAATTACTCTATACGCCATTTACTTTTCTACGTTACCCTTCAATGATTTATTTATTGGCAAGGACAGTCAACGTTTTATTTTTCCTTACTTATATGTTATGAACTTCTAACGGGTCAATTATTTTCCTTGTTACAAAATATCCGCAATTATTATTATTACTATCACAATATTTATTTTTCTCTTATTCTTTTTATAAAACTTGATATACGAGGGAACTTTTAACTAATGTATGTAGGTTACAATGTGAGTAATTAATAAATTGTGCTAATGGTAAAGGATATGTGCATGGTACAAATGTCATACCCTATAAAAGAGAATTCTTTGTAAAATTTTATTTTTAATAAACGTTAGATATCCTCATTAGTTGTAAAGGTACCGTAGTTTGGGGCGAATTTGATTTCCGGGGGCGAAATTGATCACTAGTTCCCCGCTAAGTATTTTCAAATACAATACCATATTTACCCTTTTGTTTGCGCTTGCGTTTATTACATTCAATGAGTGAAGGTTCAGTTGTGAGACGTGCATTATTGTATCGATCATTTTGTCAATTATTTCTGTAAAACAAGAATTAGAAATTTATAGTGTGAAATTGACACCTTTTGCATACTTAGGAACATTCATTGGTAAGTATTATTTGAGAATATTTTTTGTAATTTTCGCAAAATATACGTTTTAGTTGATCTATCGTTAACCCGAATAGTAGATTATAAAAGCGGAAAACTTTACACATTGGCGGGAATTTTGGGACTAAGATGGTGGGGTCAAATAGATCACACATGAGGGGTGAGATTGATCACTGATCCATTTGGCCCCATCATTTTTTACTTAGCTGATTGTTGTTTCTATTGCTGTATCTATTTGTTTTTTATTTTAGACTAATGTAAATACAATGGTACGTGTATATAAGAGAAAATTAGGTGCCAGAAAATACAAAGACTACAGTAGCGAGAATGTCGAGCAGGCCTTATCAAAAGTAATTGAAAGCGGTTGGAGTTTGCGTAAAGCTGCTAAAGAATACAAAATATCGTACACTACACAATAAGTACCATGGACGTCATATAAGAAAAAATGGAGGACAAACTGTCTTTACATTTAACGAAAAAAAAAATCTTTTCTTTCTGCTGCAAGTACTTGTGGCGAATGGGGATTTCCGTTACAAACAGCCGATCTAAGGCAATTAGCAAAAAATTATTTGGATAGTCAGGGCCGTACTATTGCGTTATTTAAAAATAATTTGCCAGGAAATGATTGGGTGTATTCACTAATTAAACGACATAATAATGCAATTGTAAAAAAACTTGCTGCTAATATTAAACGTTCTCGAGCTTCTGTTTCTAAAAAAACTATAACAGATTACTTTAACAACTTACGTAAAACATTGCAAGATGTTCCACCGTGCAACATATTTAATTACGACGAGACAAATTTGCAAGACAACCCAGGGAATAAAAAGATGCTCTTTCGGCGTGGTACTAAATACCCAGAAAGAATTTGTAATTTTACAAAAAGCGCTACCTCTGTAATGATGTGTGGGTCCGCATCAGGCGATTTATTACCTCCGTACGTTATTTATAAATCTGAAAAGCTGTGGGTTCAGTGGACGGAGAACGGCCCCAAAGGGCGTCCTTACTGTAACAAAAGATGTTGTGCATTAGGGTCTAGATATAATCGCACACATCATGGATGGATAGACGCCCAAACATTTAGTGACTGGTTCACTTTATGTTTTCTACCTCATGCAAAAGAACTAGAAGGTAGAAAAGTTTTGCTGGGTGATAATTATCATCCCATTTTACCAATGAGGTGTTGCGGCTATGTGAAGAGAACAATATTGCCTTTGTTTGTTTACCAAAAAACTCTACACATCTAACACAACCTTTAAATGTGGGGTTTTTTAGAGCATTTAAGACATCGTGGAGGTCAACTTTATGTAGATGGAAGCAGTCACATCCGTCTTATACATCAATGGATAAAAAAGATTTTGGTCAATTACTAGCTAGCTCTCTAATTGAAATGGATAAAAAAGGGGAAGGTGGTACCTTCGCCATTAAAAAAGATTTAATCGCTTCTTTTAAAGCCACTGGAATCGTACCTTTAGATCCAAAACGAGTTTTAAATAAGATTCCAGGAGAAGATGACATTGACAATAACTCTGTTAACAATGTTTTAGTAAACTACTTACAACAACAAAGATTCACGGCTACACCTTCAAGACGAAACATTAAAAGACAAAGACTTGAAGTAGAGCCAGGTAAAAGTGTAACCGCTCCTAATGAATCAACTTCAGAAGATGAAACAGGACTAGAACTACACGACGATTCTGACAACGAGCTTACTGAAGAAACCGAAGACGAATCTGAATATTATTCAGCAAATAAGAATTTAGAAAAAGGAACATATTTGTTGGTTAAAGTACTAGGAGGAAGTAGAAAAAAGACAACATATAGGTATGTTGCAATAATTGAAGAATCAACAGATGAAGGAATTGTAGTACTGGGTATGAAGTCTGTGAATAGCACACGAAATATATTCAAAGCTGTAAAGAATGACGAATTTATAATTGGAAATGGTGATATTATGGCTGTTCTTCCAAATCCTGATTTAAAAAACTGTGATGGTGAAGATATTTACACATTCAAAAATAATATTGATGTAAAAGAGATGTAATGTTTCACTGAGTTTCCAATACTGATTAATATTTGTTTCTGTTAATATATACGATGTAAGAGTGCCGTTTTTTGTATTACGTAATATGTATTCGTTCTTTGTCTTAATATAAAGCAAATTTTGCATATAAACGTCTCTTTTGTAGTAATCAAAAAGCGCTTAAGAATTGATCAATTTCACACTAGTGATCAATTTGACCCCGACTAGTTCTCAGCAGAATGTTTCCTAAACCAACTAACATATTTAAACCGGGGTCAGATTGATCAATATCCTATCTTTTCTGCAACATTTATGTGTTATAAAACAAGCATGATCAAATTCGCCCCAAACAAGGTATGAAATTGTTCAGTTTCTTTTTCTTCTATATTGCAAATATTTCGACTTATGTTAATGTTCTGTGTGTGGAAATCTATTTAAAATACGAAGACAATAGGAATACTAATTTTACATGAAAATTTAACTAACGAGTAAAATTCTACGCTCAAAATAAAAAATAAAACTATCAATTTAGCCCCAAACTACGGTATGTTGTTCAATTGTCTTCTTTGAAATATTTTTGGTTTTTTTTTGCAAATATAAGATTATAATTTACAAACCGTTCGTGAAGTTCATCTAGAAGAGAAAAGTCATGGTGGTAAGGGATCAAGAAAGTGTGATTTCAAAAATACAGAATTTCATCGTTGAACTTTGCAAGAAATACATATTCTGCACAGCAGCTAACACGTTCTCCAGATCTTCTCCATAGTACTATTATGGTTGGAAGAAACTCAAGTGGGTCGTTCATTCAAGTAAAAGCGATGATGACAATATGTAAAAAATGACAACCAATTCTGTACGAAAACAGTTGGAGTTAGGATTTCCCGAGCAAGATAATTATAACTCTGTGGTTTTCCGTTATCTTCCAAAGGAAAATAATCATAAACGCTTGGCACAGCATTAAATTAACACAGATACAGTGTAAATTCATGATTTTTGAAACATACAGAGTAAAAAAATCCTGAAAACTAAAAAGCTGAAATATACACTTGGTTCAAAATCAGTTTCCTCAAAACAGTAGGCACTTTCTCTAAGAAAATGATTAATTGCTGACATTCTATAAGAAAAACTCGAACTGAGCAAAAACCAAACCTTTTTTAGGATCAACAAGAAGTGTTCAAAGAGACCTATTGCTCTAATTTTGTGCATAATAAAACTTTCCAATTTTAAAATGTCATGGAAAATCTAAAAGGTCTCCAATTATCAAAAAATTACAATTTTCTTCCAATTGAACAAACATCATTATTCAGACAGACAACGGAGACAACTTTCTTTAAGGACGAAAAGTGTAAAAAAGTCTTTAGATAGGTTAGGCCTACATTTCGCGTTTTGATCGTTTGATTCGCTCCAATAGCAATTTCGGTATTAAGATCTAAGGAGCAAGAAGCATTTTCTACAAATATGAACCACAATTTCCCCTCTTGGTGTAAAGTGCTTGTAAATTATTGCTCATTTATTTCCAGTTATTAAGATTATTATTTCTAAAGGTCACTGAATAAAGACTTTAATGTCCGCTATAGCAAGAGAGATTTTAATTTGTAGTACCTACTTAAAGACAAATATTATTATTATGTTATATAATGTATGTTATATGGTTTTTTTGAATAACTTATTATTTCCTTAATTTAGTGATTATAGTTAATAAAGTCATGCATTTCTTACTAAAAAGTATTTCATTATAATTATATTTTATTAGGTGCCTAGTATTCAAGGTTGTACTTTATACATTTTATTCTATATCATAATTTGTGCTTATCGCCTTTTACTACGTTACTAAAGCGCTGTTTCCAGGTTAAAGACAATCTAATGGTGCGTAATTTCTGTATTTTTATTTTATAAAGAACTTTCACATTTTCTAGGGTTAAAGTTGTGTTTTGAATTGTATACGTGTTCAGAAAACGTAGATTTATTCGTGATGTTTATATTATTCATCTTTATACATTTTAGGTATTCGTTCGTTCGTCCTTCTGTGAATGTATTGAAATTCGTTTTAATATTTTATTGCCAGAAAACGTGTGAATACGTGAGTTGGTCAGTCTGCTTCTACTCGTATTTTGTTCTTGCTTGCTACCGCTATGGCTCACAGTTTTAACTCTTTCTCAAACTTCACTTGAGAATTTAGTCAACTTTACCATTCACTATTTTAAATCTAGCTGAATATTATTTTTTCTTGACTTGTTGATCTTCCACAAAATATAATTCAAAGAATCTAGTTTGATTTGTCGTGTCTTCCTTGCCGACTCGATCCAATAAACTAGTACTGACAATTGTATTTTGCTTTCATAATGAAACTCCAAGCACAAAATTAGCTACATTATAAAAAAACGTGCACTTGTCCATTCATTCAAAACAGTTTCGTTGATATTGCTAAGACTCTTCAAAGGATATTCATGATCAGTTTTTAACTCTTCATACCTAGTCAAAGGCCCAAGTAGAAACTTCGAATCTTTAACTCGGCGTCATGAATGAATGGGTAATATTCAAATTAAAGAGGCCTGCTGAATAATAGACCAATAAATTACCTAACCTTCAGCTAAATTATATTTTTAATGATAAAGGGCATTATTTTTTATTTTGTTTATTATTTATTATTATTACTTACCACAGTATGTTTATTATTATCTGGACAACTTGAAGTTATTTTATTCAAAACACAGATTTTTTTTAAATAATCACTTCAAACAATAAAACGCTCGAAAAAATCAAAATGGTTTTTGGTCCAATTACAATAAATAATCAATAACGAGAGTTAAAACAATACTGTTACAAAACTGAAGGTCAGCATTAGTTATTTTAAGGTTTGTAAATTTAATAAAACAATGGGCAATTAAAATGTTTAAACTTGTACAATTTATTATCATACAGGGGTTATTATTCTTTACAACTAAAAGAAAAAACAATAAATAATATCTTCCCTCTTCTCTTCTCCATTAATCAACATTAAAAATCAGTTAAATACCGCGTTTCATAATATGGATTCGCATTCAAATATAAAGCTTTTGCACCATACTTTGAGAAACAAAACATATTTTGAAATCTTCAAATTAACGATTGTTCCTTTAACGTAAATTTCTAATTTTTAGAAAAGAACAAAGGTATTGTTTAAAAAATACGTGTAATAATTATTTACACTTAAACAAATTGTTTACAAGAATGATGCGGTAATTGTTTTACGAGATGCGTTATTTTCTAATTTTTATCACTGTATAATAAGAATTAGTACCATTATTAAAACCTTCCTATGTTTATAAAATTTGCTGTTTCATTATCATTATTGAAACAAGCGAGACACTGCTGTAAGTCATTAATTCAACCTTGATGCATTTATAGACGCCTATCAAAATATTATTTTTAATAATATTCAACCTGAATTGTTTATACATAAATTTCAATTATCAGTTTCATACTGTCAACAGATAGTACGTAGAATATTATCATTGAATAGAAGACCACGGCTGTAGGTTGATAATTAAAAATAATTTCTTTATATTTTGTAATAATTTGGGATGTGGAATCTTCCACGCGCTTTTGCTATTAATAAATAGTATATTAACGTGATTTACACTGTTGGATATAATTAAACATAAAGATAAAGAAAAGATAGAAGTATTTTATTTAGCTGGATTTAGTTTAGTAAAAATATTTAAATTATTTATCTATCTTGAAGAATACCGTGTAATTTTACATAATACCTATTGTAACTAACAATAACAATACGTGTAGACTTGACAAAATAATAATTACTTATTAGTGCTAGCATCTAATTAAAGATACACAAGGATACGTAAATAGCATAATCGTATTAAACAATTCGGAATAATCAATTAAACTAATTGGTATTTATAATTAATTGATAATAATATACATCAAACATAATAATCAAAGCGTGAAGTTGAGCATCTACTAACTTTCCTGGCAGCCCAAAACTGACACGTAACTATACAAACAACGACACAAAAAACCTTAAACAATATGCAGCATTCTTAATGCACAACATTAAACCTTTGCCTAGTTCATTTAGCACTGCTTCGTATGATTGAGGTAACTGGCTGTACATACTTACATCAGGAAAGGAAAACCCAAGAATGGTAAGCGTGGTACCGTAAACTTTTTTTTTCAAATTACTTACATCATATCACCTTAGAAATATCGTCCTTTTCTCATCGTCATCGAACACTTTATGTGTTTCAAGCAAACTTTTTTCTGAACACAAGCAAACAGTAGATTAGATATTCCAAATGTTACATGAATCTTTAGAAAAAGTTATATTTTGATAGAACTTGTAAACCTTCAGAGTATTGCCCCATACTGACTGTGTTGGTACAACAAATCATAGAAATACCTGATCTCCTACAGTTCCTAACTATCGAATTGCCCCTCATGATTCCCAAAAGCCCAAATTTTAGCAATCTAAAAACTATCAGCCTGTAGCTTGTCTTCTAATGAACAAATTACTGGCTAGCTATAGATTCAGTTGCTACTCAAGAACGCCCCAAGTAACATTTCCATTGCGTGAAGATTTTATATTCTGTGCTTCATTATAAACAACTGATAAAAATCCCGAGTCTAAAAGTTTGAAACAATTAAGGAAACACGTATCCGGTTGCATAATATCTTTGGATTGGTTTTGCATAGCTTTAAATCCACTAGTCATACGACTACCAAATCTAAAATGATTGTCCAAAACTCGATCACGTTATGGACAATATTAAACAATGTTAGGTCATCAATGCTAAAAAACTCCAAAATAAAATTCCAATAAATTCATTCGACAAGAGCAAACTGTAAGGTGCACAGAAGCAGAACTATTCGTTGAATTCACAACCATGAACTGTTCATATCTAGACTCAACAGAAGTCTTCTAGGACAACACCCACACTGAACGAAAGACTCGGCAGTCCCTTCCTGTAGCATGCAAAAACAATATGCTCCACAAACTCATTAGAGCTGCTTTTTAATATTTAGCAATGTGAGCTTAGCAGTACACTTTTTTAGGCCCTACAGAGTTTCCAGTACTAAAGTTCTGAAGCGAAAATGTTTTTATTGCCATAATTTTTAACTTTTTTCTTTTAAGTTTATTTAATGTGTGTTTTCTCGTTCGCATTAGGTAAGCTAATTTCAAATGTTAGTTTTCGTTAAAAAACACAATTCAGATAGCCATTTGAATTTATGATAACTTCGGGACCATTCTGTTCCCTCAATGCATAGTCATGATCTTGTAATTCTAGCCACCATACCCCAATTCTGGAATACAAATACCCTTTAGCTCAAGTGAGTTGCAGTAATACTAAACTTCTATCCATACAAATAATTTCTAGATTGTCTTGCAACAATATTCAATCTTTTGTTCCATTCGATTGTTGAATTCTAGCTTAGTTAATTTAGTTGGTATGATCAAAGGTTAAATCCTTAATTAGACTTGCCTTCTGGAAAAAGAAAATAGGGGATGTACCTAATCGAGTAAACGACCGAATGCGCTAACGACAAAATTATAACCTCAATTATATAATTTGTAATAATTAATAATGAAGAATGTTTGGAGTACTATAAAAAGCTTTTGTAAACAAAAGTTTAATTCCAATTCGGACTATGTTGCCATTCATAACAAATTAAAAATAGTGCAATGTTAAGTCCGTTGAATGTTCAGAGTTGCGACAGATGCAGAGGACGTCTGTGAGCCAAAAACCGATAAATGTTCATTGGACGTCCGTGTGGTATATGGCAGGAAAGTCGTTTATTCCGAGAAATATATGTGGTCTCACTGGCTTGAAGTGGGTATGGCAAAGAGTAGATAAGATAGAAAATCTCAAAGGAAGCTATTAGAGTAAGGGCTCTGAGTTAACCAACCTATCATCAATAGTACAGATCAATTAGTTTTATACTTGGGAGTGAGTACTACACTTTTGATTTTAATGTAGGTAGATCACTTCTTTTGCAAATAACTAAATAATTGTAACAAGTGATACGATTGCTTACCTATTTCGTGTTCATATTTAAAAATGCCTGGAAAATGTTCATATTTTCCAAGAAAATAATATGGTAAGCCTATCCTTAACAGATTTCTAAAAAATATAATCCTAGTCCTAGAAGTCTTCCGTATTGGGCATTTTGTAATGGTGGAAATGGTTATGTAATAAGGTATCTTAAATATTCAACTTCAGGTTGAAGAAATCAATTTATGTTATGTAACGATTTCGTTTGTGATCCTTTGAACAGTTTGGGCATTTGGGATTATAACTTGCAACTGATGATAACCAGATTTCATGTTCAATGTTATCAGTCTGGCGTATTTGGAGACGGTAGCTTTTACGATATCGCTTTTCAAAAGATCAGTTACAATATTTCAAACAATTTCTCTTTCATAGAGCAAAAGTCTATAAAGGTCTATAATACACTGGCAAAGTAATCGTTAGCCTTACGCCTACGTTAGTATTATTTGTAACAAGTCACACTAGATGCTAGATGGCGTTCATTGAGTCCTTTTGTAGTAAAAACAATAATGCTTATTCGCAATATTTTTTTTTCTATATTGACATGGTTTCTTGTATGTGTTCAGTCTAAATAATTCGTCTAGTTAATAACAAATTTAGTTATTAAAAATAAATGAGTAATAACAAGACCTAATTTTTACAAAGGCCCATTAATTTAAATTGTTGTATTAATAGCAAAATAAAAACAAAGGATTAGCACTGCAATGATAATTGTCTTTTCTATTTTTAAAAATGCCTAGGTGTGGAATAACAATGAATTTGTAGTTGTACTGTCTGTTAAATGCTGCAAATTTATACAAAAATATTTAGGATATTGAATACTTTCGTACTGTAAACAGAATTCATCCCCAAGAAATTAAATAATTATTGGGTATATGGTTTTTTTCCGAATGAAGCTACTGTACATTTTAATTTTTCCGTTGGAAGACATATGATTAAATTACTCAAGAGTGGCAGGACTAAATGGAATACGCTTATATAACACATGGGCTGAAAAGTATCAGGCCTAACAAATAGATGGCGCTAGTTCTATTGCATTCACCGCTTTTTCAGTTAGTACTAACCTTCAAAAGACAGCTGTTAAAATTTCATGATATTCTATTCATTATTTTGTGAGTTATTGTGCTAAGAGTGACGCTACTTTTGTTATTTTCAAAACAATGGATCAAAACAATTTCGTGTTTTAATTTTACACTGCTTCTTGATGGGAAAAAATACCGTTCAAGCGAAGCAATGGCTTGAAAAGTGTTATGGGGACTCCGCTCCATCAGAAACAACAATAAAACGTTGGTTTGCTGACTTCAAACGTGGTCGTAGAGACACCGATGATGCAGAACGCAGTGGACGTCCAAATGAGGCGGTAACACCAGAAAACATCAAAAAAATCCACAAAATCGTTTTGAATGATCGAAAAGTGAAGTTACGTGAGTTAGCTGACATCGTAAAGATATCAAAAGAACTTGTTGGCTTTATATTGCATGAGCATTTGACTATGAGAAAGCTCTGCTCAAAGTGGGTGCCGCGTTTGCTCACTGTTCACCAAAAACAAGAACGTGTTGATGTTTCTGAGCAGTGTTTGGCCATGTTTAAACGTAACAAACCGGAATTTTTGCGTCGATATGTGACAATGGATGGAACATGGATCCATCACTTCACTCCGGAATCAAAACGATCGTCATCTGAGTGGACAGCAACTGGTGAACCTCGTCCAAAGCGACCGAAAGCACAATAATCGGCTGGAAAGGTTATGGCCTCGGTATTTTGGGATGTGCGTGGTGTAATATTCATCGACTATCTTGAGAAGGGAAATACCATCAACAGTGAATATTATATAGCGTTATTGGAGCGTTTGAAGGCCGAAATTGCAAAGAAACGACCGCATATGGCAAAGAAAAAAATTTTGTTTCATCAAGACAACGCACCGTGTCACAAGTCAATCAAAACAATGGCAAAACTACATGAATTGAACTTCGAATTGCTCCCACATCCACCGTATTCACCAGATTTGGCTCCCAGCGACTACTGGCTGTTCGCAGACCTAAGAAAAATGCTTGCCGGTAAGAAATTTCGCTCGAATGAAGAGGTTATCGCTGAAACTGAGTCCTATTTTAAGGCAAAAGATAAATCGTTCTACAAAAGTGGTATTGAAATGTTAGAGCGGCGCTGGAATGATTGCGTTGTTCTTGATGGAAATTACGTTGATGAATAAAGCTAATTTTGAACAAAAAAAACCGTGTTTTCTTTGTTAGGCCTGGGACTTTTCAGCCCATGTGTTATTGTTGGACAAAAATAAAATATTTCAATTTTAAAAGTGTATCCTCAAACTGAAATCAAATAATGAGACAAATTCAAGCTTTGATGCAACAGATTGCAGTTAACATTACCTCTATTCAAACAAATATCTCGTTTTTTTTTGTGTCTTCATCGATAAAAAACTATGAAAGAGTCACTTTGGCCTTACAAACAAGATTGTCAAAACGTAATAAGAATTTGCGTTTCAAGTGTTAATCTTCAATAAAATACAAGATACACATTAATCTGGAAAGGTTACGTAACGTACAATATTAATTTTCTCGCAATGTTTTTTACATTTTTTTTTTCTATAATTTAATTATAAAAATTGCCTGATTTGCCTAAAAATACAACAAATACCAACACGATGTTATGAATAAAGGACATTTAAAACTGCTGAGTAACAAAACAATGGTAGAATAGTAAATAAATTAAAAAACTGTTAAAACTTACAAAACACTAAAATTTTCAATTAAAATACCACAAGCACAATTTAAAAAAAACTATAGTTTTTTGTTTTATTCGTCAAAGAAGGATTTATTTGATTAATTTCAATAGCCTTTATAATGTATTGTGTGATTAAATAAAATTACAAATGACCTATTGTATTAAGAAGTAAAAGACATTTCAAAGAGATTTAAATGACACATAAATGTTAGTTAACCATTTAATTCATTAAAGTGCCTTTTTACGATACTACATACAGAAAGGAATGGAGAAGAGGCAGACCACGGCAGGATATTGCCACTGAATCATACATCATACTTGCATTTATTTAGGAGAGTTTAATTTTTAATAACAGAATCCACATATTTTAAATATTTCTCTCTCTATAAAATAAAAGAGTTAACACACTGTCTGCGTTCCAGACGACTCCAGTCTAATTTTATGTTGTTATTCTTATAAGACGCACCGCACAGTAGTTTTAAATGTAATATCACATCATGTGAATTTCCATGTTTATATGCCACAAGTAAACTATTCATAAATTTAGTGAAAGTAAAGAAAACTACACGAAGCTTGCATTAGCTTTATTTAATGCTCACTATTTTAATTGGAGAATTAACTAGATAATTAAAGAAATATAATTACTTACCTCTAAATACGAAAGGAACATGCATGTTATTGTCGAAATCGGGATCATCCTCGTCAAAAAGAATGTCCTCTTCATATTCGGTAAATCCTTTCATGTCTGTATTGCTTTCCACTCTCAACATCTAAAAAGAAGAAAATAAATTGTTATTGGCACATCGCAAAAAAAATCTTAATTATTATTCTTTTTCTCGTTAAAATTAAATTATATTCAAAGGAAACTTGCAGGTTAATTTACAGTTCTCTTAACTGTAATCAAATTTTATTCGCATGATTTGCACGAATAACCAAACAAATAAATAGAGGTAAATTAGTTTATTCTATCTACCTACAGTTAGTTCCAGGACGTTACAATTAAACGTAATAAAATGATTTTGGTAATTTTCCTAGAAGTTTCATTGAGCACATTTACACGTGTAAGGCACGCATCAATGCATATGATAACGTAATTCATACAAACGTAATAGTAACTGTTAATGATGATACTTGTGTGAATCACCCGATGTTTGCAAAATTAATTAAGTACAATTTGGTTTACGCGAACGTCTGTATGTGCGTAGACAAAAGTGTAAGAAATCTAATTTTATTTTTGAAATGAATTATAATTTATTGCACTGAAGAAGAGCCATTATCTATTATGTATTGTACTATTTACGTTATTGTTTCTTTTACGTAATTATTGTAAACGCAAATAAGTAGTGTTTGTTATTGCGATTTCCTGGTTATTTTATTTTAATTACATTATAATTAGTGACTAATTTTTTTAAACGTATGACGTAACATTGTCAAAATTTCCTGTTTAATCATTTGATTAAAGAATTATACAGAAATCAGATTCTTCCGGAGTCCATACCGTATCTTTTCATGTTTAATTCCATTGTTTTTGTAAAATTTAAACATTTTTAGTTCTTATTCATAAATTCTAAATAATTCAAATCCGATACTATATTAACAGCATTATTATTATTATTAATCCGTTTTTAAAAACTTATTTCCTATCATTATTAAATCAGTATAATAAACATTAAATCTTCTAAGAAGTTAAGATCGCGTTTGTTTATTTTTCTGTCCATATCAAATATCGAAAATATGCCGACTTATTTAAGGTTTTGTAAGGCTCACGCTAGTAAAGCAGGTTTTGATTTGTCGCGAGAAGAGACTGTAAATCGTTACAAATCGATACCTCAGTTGGAAAACCACGTATCAACTATTGTTGTCAATGGTAATGAAGAAAACCAATAATGTCAAGGCTTATTCAGGATCGCGAAGAGATTATCAGAGAGTAAGATCGGCGTATCGAATACAAAAAAGGTTCTTCAGAAGTAACATTACATCAACATAGAAATCTTGCTCAGCAGTTGAGGACAAGATCAGCAAGTTCAAATTCTTGAAAATAATTCGCTTTTCAGACACTAGCCACTACGTATTGCGTAAGTTTGGAATGTGCTTGGTCTACAATATTTTAGAGACATAAATTCACTTTGACGTGTAAAGTTGGTTGTCCTTATTTAGATTAGATCTAAGTGAATTTTATTTTTCTTTGTTTAAAGAAAAAATCAAATTTTACAACTGATTGTAAGATAATGTAATGTTTGTTATTAGATTGTTTTTTTCTTTGTTCAAATAGAATTTAGTTTGTAAGAATAAATTAAATACTAGATGTCAAGTGGTCTAATAATAAACCACCACGTTGGAACAGAGGTTAAATATCACCGATCAAGTAACATTATAAGAGTAACAGAGTAAGCTGGTGAATCATTGCTTGGCCGTTTGTATGATAAGGGCATCATATACTTCGATATTCAACAATAATCTAAGCAGATTCTGTAAAATGATCTGGCGCCCTATATGCCCAATTGCTCTCAGAAGTTTTTATCAAAAACGAATTTTTGGAAACAGTAACATTATGTACTTTGTATTCTTCAATGGTTGCTCTTTCAATTACTTATCATTTTATCAAGTTATTACCAGTAGAAATCGCTTGTCTACAACCTTTGAAGTTTCTGGTTTCCAACAATGCCAACTTGAATTGTCTACAAAAGATAATAAAACTACTTTTCATTGTCTTAAGAAAGAGTCATCAATTATATCATCATCAAATGGGTAATTCCGGGTTTTTCATGATAATCTTTGAAATACTGATTATTACAATATCTCAAAAGTCAATGATACATGACACTTGTATAGTTGAAGTAGTAGTTGATTGTAAAAAACTGCCCTCCACTATGAGTATTTTTATCGTACTGTTTTGGATTTAATGTTAGTCTTGAAAGAATACCAGGTAAACAAATAAAAAGGAAGTCATTCATCATCTCCGTAAGAAGAGCAATGTTTTACCAAAATTAGAAAAATAATTTTAGCTTCTTTAAATGTACAATTTATTGTACTGATCAATTTCTCCTTAGATGCTCATTTCAAGTGTAAATGTTTCAATTGAAAAGCATAGAGCGCCTTGGCGCTCCAAGACTTGACAATTGTAGGATTCATCTGTGTAGTCGCCAAACGCCCAAATTCGACCCTGGCCTTAATCATTAAACTTGAATCTCAATAACCTTCATTGTTATCTATAACAAAAGCACATCTTTGACACATCAATATTTTTGAAGGTTGTTGTTAATTAATGTTATTGATATACATACTTATTTAGATGTGTAATTAAAAAAAAGAAAGATCGAAACTATTTTTGATATAAAAAATTAAGTAGTAGCAACATGATAAGCACATTCAGTTTTGAATGATGAAATGATCAGCGTAATATAAAGATAAGTAGATCAATACTTCACATGTAAAGATAAAGAAACAATAATAGTACAAAAAAAATTGTTTCATCCAAAACCAATAAAAACTACAGTAGCTTAATTACAAACAAATTTGCTTAAGACCTTCATTTTTTATAGTCAATATAAAATTATCGGCAAACTAATTTCAAAGACTTGAAAATTAAATTTATTAGTTTAGTGGGTTTATTTTTTGTATTTGTTTTTTTAAAATGTGTTTTTATAGTATCTACTGAACGGCGTTTCAATAATATTTTTTTAGCAGTATTTTTGATACACCTACATGCTCCTAGAAAAATATTAATATTGTGCGTAAAATATTTGTTACCATACAACTACTACCATTATTTTAAGATAATAAATAATTCTGAGCAAATAAAAAAAAGAATTAAATATCCACAAAATGCATAATAAAATCAACTAACCTTGTTACCTTGAGAACAAATAGCACTTTGTTATTAATTATTATTATCGCACATACCACATACGAACATTTAAAAGTAATTATTTTGATTTGCAATAACATGCAACACTAAAATGATAACCAATTTTAAAATTAATCAATTTCCCAAAATGATTTAAGATTTCAAAACATTTTTGTTTTTAAAACGCTATTTCGTGAATGACATTACCGGTTCTAGTGGATAAAATGGTGCATTTGTGTAAAGAAGTCTTGTGTTTTATTCTTACGTGTGCAAACATACAATTAGATCATTAGTTGCGGTTTTTATGTATTATTTCTGTAATCTTATTGTAGAATTTACTACATTATGATTAGAAGGTGTTTATTTTTGTTTAGTCTTTACTACTGCACATATACCTTGTGGTTATTAATATTTTACAAGGAAAAGTTTAAAAATTGAACATTTTCACTTGATGAGTCCGTATTAAAAATATTTACGTTTTTTTGTGAATTTTGAAAATTTTATAAAAATTATAAGCGATTTCTATAACAATTCATTTGATAACAAAATCGATTTTTATCTCCTTTATTTTTAATTGATTGAAGTTGTATCAATGTTTTAGAAATACAATGAAGTCTTTATCCTTTTTTTTTGGATGATACTATCTACGGTAGATAAGCAACAACATATCACACAGGGATATAAAAGCTTTTCTTTAAGTAAGGGATTTCCGTTGTTACTACACATTTTATCGTATCTAAATCAATACACTCACATAGGGCGTGTTTCGAGAATCTGTGAATGAGGATAAAGTCGATTCTTGTAAAAATAAAATTATTTGTTGTAGTCTTCTCAAATTTCTATCCTGGTATTAATAAAAAAATTTTGAGTGTTTCACTTTCCTTGTTCTTTTGTCAATATAATTGTAGATCTTCTAGGGGTCTGTACCATACTTAACAATTTCAATGTTATTTATCTCTAAAACGTCGTAAAACTTAATGCACTGTCCCGGTATAATGAACATCTCACTTTTAAAATCTTGAGTGGCACCTTTCAATTTTTAATTTTTAAAAATGAAATTCATTTCTTTTATGCAAGCTAACCATAATCTTCAGTCTTTAGAAATCATTATTGAGATATTACGTCTTTGTTATACAGGGTGATATGGAAACGCAAAATGTATTTGATTTTTCTATGAATCAGAGGGAAATACTTGTATGTTTATGTTTTGTTGGTGATTTATTATCTCTACGTATTATCACTACAATACAGCATTATATGGTCTAAACCTAACAATTTCGGTGTCATTCAATTATTTGTTTTAAATATCATCAATTTTGATTTCAATATTTAGAAATGATCAATTTTCTTCAGTCACAATAAAAACAAAATATCGAAGAAACGGAGTACATACTCAAATTCTAACTAAAGTTTTCAGAAAAAAAAACCATTTCCTCAATAACCATTTATAAAGAAAATAGTGGCTATTAACAGTGTAGTCACTTTTTTAACCTGCGGCCAAGAGATGGAGTTTATCAAAGAAAAATGTAGCTCCCCTGTACAGACCGACTCACAGCTTTTCTGAAAATTATATGTAATGTTAACTATGTCCTTAAAAACATCTACCATCGAAATGCAGAAAAGTGTCCACACTATTATTGGTCACTTTGTAATTCTACCTTACTAAAATCGTAAAATTTGAAATCTTGTTAACTATACAGAAGTCAATCATAAAATTTGTTGAAATATTAAAACTAATAATAATTAAAAGATGCTGAAACTATAACGTTTAAACTCATATAATGCTATATAGTTGCATCAGCAATAATTCTGAAATAAAATAGTAAGATATAAAAAGTGTTCTATTTAGAAATCAAGTAAGACAGAACACTTGTATGTAGAACCAAACATACATTCTATAATCTAAAGGTAATAGTTCTGAACACTTCTCTTATAGTATTGTTTTTTGGTATTTTTACAAATAACTATGCTATCCTCTTATTACAGAACGGTTGAGACACCCTATATACTGATGATTCAGGCCCACTTTCACAATCGTTAGATGAGTTTATTTGGGGACTTATTGCCATAGATAGAACTTCTCTGCTAATCTCACAACTGTATCCATAGCAATAATTCCCTAGATTGCGAAAATGGGCGTCAATGAATCGAAATACATTTACTTAGTACATTTCTACGTAACATACGATATTACACTGGTATATCCTATCCAGTAGAAGTTTTACTTTTTGTTTAAATTGTTGCAAAAGCACTTTTGTATGTTATTCCATTGTAGAAGATCTCTAATTCAAGAAATCAAGATAATTATGAGCACTTTTTGCTGTGATATATGAAACTTGACCGCTTCCAATTACCACAGAAAACCATCAATGTACAAACAGTTGATTCTCACTGTTTCTCAGTATAGATGATAATGCCAATGCATCGCAATGGGTAAAAATCACCACTTTGAAGTTTGAATCCTGTTATATTTAGATTAGAAGTCGAATCAAAAGCACCTTCTCTGGGAAATAAGATAGCCAGATAGCCCACAACCAACCGTGTGAGCAGGTAGCAACAAGTAGGCGAAATATGACGCAGGCGGTCGACAATAAGAGAATCAAGAATACAGAATCACAACAGACAATTTTTTGAAGTGTTAATTGAGCTATTGCTATTTGATTACTACGCTGGGTGCTTGGACCACTGATCTACTGGGGCGGATATTATTAATTAGCGATTATTGTCCCTGGTTCGAACCCCGGTGAGGTCGAAGATTTACGAAAAAAAAGTGAAATAGAATGCAAAATAATAAACCAAACCGCCCTTATCAGGGTGCACGCCTGAGGACAGAAGCACAATCACCTTCCGAAACGTCGAGACAAAATATCGCAACAGTGTGGCAATAGCCCAATTAACACCTCAAATGAGAATCCACATTCATCAACTTTTAAACAACATTAGACAATTTTTTGTAACAAATGATAGAGAAAAGTTTCAGAAATACTTGTTTGCCGATCTCATTTGCTACGGGATTCTGAACTTACGACACGGGTTTTTAGGTATTTATTCTTGCTATCGTTAATTGCACAATATCACAAAAACTATCATCGAAATATGCCAAAACGTCAAAAAAAGACGATTTTCAAACATGATTGAATATCATTTTTCTCGTATCGTCTATGGTTTGTGGCTGATTCCTAACAAAAAGCTTACAAAAACAAACCAGATAATAAACTTTACAGGCTATACCAAGTCATACAAGCTACTATACTTGATGAGACCAGATTTATGAGATCTTGCCAAGAAAAAATAGAAACAGCTGCATGTAGACGTAATACAAGACAAAACCACTTCACAGTACTGACATTGAATTACTCCAAATATATTAATAGCGAAAAAAGAACACAAGAAAATACGCATTTAGGAAGGTTTGAGAGACAAGTTTGAAAACGGTGGCTTTAGTTGTAATTTCCATTATTATTGGTCATCAGTAAGTTAAGTGATCCTTAAAATTAACAATCAACTTTGAAATATTCTTCTTGGGTTTTATCAACTTAAAATAGAAGAAACTGCAGACTACATAAGATAAAAATTAGTAAAGCAAAAGTTACAACGTTTTTCTAGTATAAGTAAAGATTTTTGCCAACCAATAAGATATTAAAAACGGTAATAAAAAGATGGTTGTGTATAAGCAGTTCTAATCATTGTCTTCGCATTGTATGTAGTTTAACGGAAACTGATCTAAAAATACTTCTTTTTTTATCAATTTGATTTAAACTCTGCTTCTTATCGATTCTAGTTATTGTAACAGCAGTTTTGTAATGCCAGCTCTCTTAAAGATTTCATTATCAAATTAGAAAAGAAATTAATTAAATGATTATAAAATAATAATTGTTCAAACGAATGATAAAAAAATCATTGCTATTGTTTCGTTGCGTTGCAGACAGAAAAATAGCAACCTAGTTTTTTACGAAATTTGTCAGATGACGAAAACTTAACTCGGGAAGGTTTAATATCTCGACAATAATACCTGGAGCGAGTTTAAACCAGACTCATCAATCGTGGGTGATATGTTTATATTGATATACAGGGTGATCATTTTAAAACTTCTTTTCTTGAATACCCCTTTAATTAGTAAAATTATCAAAAATCGCAGAACCCGTCGATTTTGTTTTGGAGGGGGACATTTAATAACCTACTCTTGTATTTTAAATAGCACTACCCCATTTGTGATATATCATTGTAAAGGGTATAAGATTCTCAATCTTTTATATCAAAGAAAATTAAAATCGACCCAGCCGTTCGTGAACTAGAGATAGAAATGTATTAAATTTAATCAATACACTTTTGTTTCTAGTTCACGAACGGCTAGGCCGATTTTAATTTTATTTGGTGTAAAAGATTGAGTTTTATAGCCTTTAAAATAATATATTACACATGGGGTAGTGCCGTTTAGAATTTTGGGGTGAGAGTCGTGGAAGGAGAGTGAAAGTTTCCCAAAATTTTAAATAGCACTACCCCATGTGTGATATATCATTTTAAAGGGTATAAAATTCTCAATCTTTTACATCAAAGAAAATTAAAATCAGCCCAGCCGTTCGTGAACTAGAGACAGAAACGTATTGACTGAATTAAATACATTTTCGGCTCTAATTAGTGCCAATTAAATATTGGGGTGGGGGTTTGTTGGGGGGAGGGTAAAAGTTTCCCAACTGACTAGAGTAGGTTATTAAATGTCCCCCTCCAAAACAAAATCAACGCGTTTCAGCGACTTTTGATAATTTTACTAATGAAAGAGTTATTCAAGGTGGGAAGTTTTAAAATGATCAGCCTGTATAGAGATAGCCCGCTATCATGTCTTGTCAAGTTGAAAAGAGAAAAATAAATGGTTTTCAAATAAGCTGATCCAAATATGAGGTTGATGGCTACACTATTGACAATTTTTATTTCCCGAGATCAATTTACTACTAGACACGTACTGATACTACTAGAGAATTAATTGTCACCAAAGTAATTATGTTAGAACTACAATTTTGTCTACGTATATGAATTTAAAAAGACTGACTTATCCAAGAACGAGCAATTTTAGAAAAAATGGACTTTTGTTCAACAACAGCAAAACAAGAGAACAAGAGAAAATGATAAAATATAGCCAAGGAATAACCTTCAGAACTACTTTGATATGTAGAGTCTTCCCTTGAAGTAGTTGATCATTTTTCAAAACTACTTAGTATGTAGCAACAACATACAAAAGGTTAATAACGAGGTTCTTTTCTTCTCTAGTGAGTCGATATTCTTGAAGTTTTAGAAGCCTCCCAAAGTCTAGGTTTCTTAGAAATTGGCAAAACTCTATTTTTTAAATTTTACACATTATTAACACCAGAATTTAGATCCATAATGTAGTCGACATGTCCTTTACAAATTTTCGGCGGCGGTACTTTCATGTAATAATTATTACTAATTATCACATTCAGGGTTGAAGCTGCGGTTGACTTTTTTGCAAAATACATTTGGCAAACGTTTCTCAGAAGTGATTAACACTGACAACTTCTATGTTTAATAATTTTTAAAATCCAACTTACTTAAATCCTGATTATATCATATCATACGTAGAAATTTGTTATTTCATCTTTGAATTCCAATTTTACTGTTATTATTGAATTTGGTTTGCGTTTTATGTATTTGTGAATAAGTTCCGACCTTTATATTTTTCCACACAAATATTTGGCAGCGAATTCCGGTAGTTGCGCTTAAAACAGTACGTATTGTTTCAAGAGTTCATTAAATTCTAAATTGACTTGTAGGTCTATATAGTTTTTTGTCTTTATTAAACTGAATGGTAATCAACAATAAAATAAACTTGTGCACGTAATACTGAAATAAAAGTTAATATTAGTAATGTTGTAACTTTCTCTTAAATGCTTTATGTAAAATAATTTAAAGAAACAATCAAAACACGATGTAATTTGTAAAATATACTACATGTAAGAAATACGATCGAAAAAACAAGTGGTTAAAGAAACAATGTTAATTAGTAATTAGGTACTTAAAACACATTCATGTTTATTTTTATGTTACAGTCAATTCAATCTTGAATATCAAAGTAGTAATTATTAAGATTTCAAAGCAAACAGTACCTACCCATAATATTCAAACTAACATTATTTTTATACACTCTGTATATTAAGTAATTTAGCCAGATACCTTTGTTGATGTAACGCACTTAAATTATTAAAATACTTAGTACCTGGACTTATATCTATAATATACGATAACAACAGATAAAAATCAAATCAAATAAACAGATAAAATAAAAATAACACTTGTGCTACCAGAACTATTATAAAACAACCATTTTTATATTTAAAACACCGTGCTAAATCAAAACAAAAGTGAGTATTGCCTATAAATAAAGCAAACAACTAAAAATAAAATAAACAAACAAGAAATTCGAAAGCTACACAAGCATATGTGCCAATATGTAGTAAGTTGCATAAATGGCTGTTGTAGGTGTCTTCTAGGGGATGAAATGCTACCAGGTTGGTAGTTTATACATAAGAATTAAATTACAAGAAATATTCAAGATTTAATAACTATACACAATCCACAACACCAATACTTTTGTCTTTTGCACCTGCATTTCCTCATTTATGTAATTTACTTATACATATGTGTTTAACCTCAAAACTTTTGTCAACATGTTACTGTTGTTAAATTACATACTCAAACAGAAACGCATACAGATTATACATACGGTCGGTTTGCTGTCATCTTTACTTGCCTTTTTTTCTTTAGATAATGGAATGTCGCCTTCAGTTTTAAATTTGTATCACTAACCACGTGTGCAATAATAGAACGCGCAGCTGTTACTTAAGTTATCCTTTGAAATACAAAAGTCCCACTATCGGCAACACGTTCTTCAAGCGCGAAACCTTAGAACTGGTTGGAATGCGTTTTGTTCGAAATGCCTGAGTGAGTGTCTGCTTGTTGCATTGCATGCCACTGCGGTCATAGACTGATCTTTTAAAAATACTCTGCACAAGTACTTTTTGCCCCTTGAACACTGATAACGGAAAGATCCGAAGTAATTTACTCCAAGTAAATCATATTATACAGATAAGAATCACATGAGAATGAACGTCAAGATCATGCGTAAAATATTTTAGTAAGGCTGGCCTCTATACTAATTAAATTAATCTTCGCTTTTTTATTTCTTTTTGTTAGCCTAACGGAAACTTACAGAGTGGTTTTCTGGTTATTTTTGTCGTGCAAAAATCGTTATTCTTTCATTGTAGCTTTCGGCGTTGCAGCAAGAAGTTAAAAGAGTAAAATTCCCCAAACAACAAAACCTACTACAAATATTTAGCTTAGAAGAAAGTTAAAAGATTCCATAATTACCGATTTATTTTTTATTTCTATACAAGAATACATAGAGTGGTGGTTAATTCCACAGTATTTCTTAATATAATAGCGAAAATGTACAGGAGAAAGCTGTTTTATGTCACATGATGTATAACATTACACGGAAAAAATCCAAAATCCCTCTCTAATGATCTTCCACACTTTGAACTTGTTCTGGATTTAAAAGCTAGAAAATAAAAAAAAATTACAAAATCTAATAGCCTGGCGGAGGAGCAAAGCCATCATGAAAACAAAGCAATTGCTTGGTGACTATAAAATCGTGTATAAAATAAACGCAAGAAATATTACTTCGTGCAAGATATTTAAATTCTGAATTTTCTATACTAGGAATTTAATAGACATTGTGGTTATATGCTGATAGCTAAAAAAGTTCCGACCATTCCGACTACCCCGTACACTCACTATTAAAAGCCTGAGATGTAATTCAGAATAATTCTTTTGTCGAATAAACTGTTTTTAAAACAAACTGTAAACTTCATATAAAGATAGGTAAAATAATAACACTGGGGAACAATTTTGAACATAATTTCTGTTGAGTTCAATTTTTAAGTTGATTTAGACTAAAACAGTTAATTTTTTCTCTACAACTTATCTTACCGTAGTGCTCTCCTATTGACCGAGAACGAACCTCCCTAGAGTGGGGAGGGGTGGAGGACGACCTTGGATACCGGAAACAGGTTGTTCTTTGTGTAGGCTATTCAGTTACACGTGAGACTGTGTGGTAAGCAGAATTTATTATTTTTAGTTACACACTTAATTTCATTTCATTCAGATGTCTCTCTCTGCTATTTCTCGTCGTAAATGCCTAAATAGCCCCGATTCCTTTTGTTATACCTGTGGCAGTCTCACCATTTCCAGTCAAAGAGCAAACATCAGCTCATTTGTCAAGCAAGCCTATTTTGCTCATTTCAAAGTAAAACTTGGTGATCAAGATAAATCTTGGGCACCTCACAAGGTGTGCAAGCAGTGTGTCGAGAGTTTACCAGTATGGACGAAGCAAACACGTGATAAGTTGCCATTTGGTATACTATAGCCAAGAAGTCATTCTAGTGACTACAGTAACATGTTACTTTTGTACAGAGAGAACTTCAGGATATAACAAGAAAAATAAAAATGTAAAACAGAGTATTTTAGTCTACCATCAGCTATACGTCCACTGCCTCATTCAGCTGAAATCCCAGTGTCAGTCTTCGTTGAACTACCATCTATTGAAGAACAGGATTATGGTGAAGAACTAAGTAACTGCATTGATGAAGATTTTGAAATTGAAGTAGAGAAGTATCCTACTTTCGATCCAGAAAAAGTGTCTTTCTGCAATACTTTAGAAGTGGCAATGGCTTCGTGTATTACCATAACATACATGGTTTAATGGATGAATTAGGGTATCCAATGTATAACTCAACTGAATGGGGACTGTTCACAGACAGCTCAAAGTGGAGCTTAATGTGTGTTCTCCTCCACAATGGAAAGTTATTTGGTGCAGTCCCAAATGGCCATTCAGTTTGTCTTTGTGAAGAATATGAAGACATAAAGAGAATCATTGAGTTGTTGCAATATCACAAACACAGTTGGATAAATTGTGTTGACCTTAAAATCAGCAACGCGGATACACAAAATATCCTAGCTTTCTGTGGATGTGGGACAGCAGAGCTCTTGAGAAGTATTGGGTGGAAAGGAATTAACGAATTGACCTCCAAGATCTGACCTCAAACCTGGTGCTCCAAACATTCTACATGAGCCACTTGTTGACAAAAAGAATTTGCACAGCAAACTGGGTCTTATGAAGCAATTCGTTAAAGCTTTGCGGGAGTAGAACAAAAAGAAGAAACATATCCTGTATATCGACCATAAATAATTCTTTATAATGCTTGATTACTGTTCATACAATCTTATGGATACCTTTATCCAACTTGCTGTTTGGATCTAAAAGGATGACATTTTTTCTCCTCTTCCAGGAGTGTCAACTCTTCATAATGGCCTAACCTAATCATATATCTAAGATATTTTTATCATATATGGATTAATTAATATTCATTTACTTCGATAAAAGAAAAACACCTGCAGGAAAATGCTTCGACTGAACTGCTTTTGCTGTTGAACGTAAGTATGCAGTATGGCTAGAATAGAGAAAGTTTTCAGCATTTCTTATAGTTAAGTTTCAAACATAGAAACTTTCAGGGAAATCTAAAAAATCATCCCCTGTCAATTTCTTGCCAGCACAGAATACCTTTCTCTATTGTGGATGAATTCTACAAAACATCCACTTGACATCTTATTAAAAGCTATAACTATCTTGATGTTTCATTTCACTAATCCATTAGTAAGTATCAAGATGTTACTTCTTAACCAGTGGAAATCAGAAGGCTCAAAAGATGTAAACATACCACCAGCCAAGACGGCCCGAAACACCAAATCCTTAAAAACCATTAAAGATATTCACAAATCGTGCAAAAGCATTAGAAAAGGAAACTCCACTGGCAAAAAACTAGTCTATGCATATTATGCTGTTTATAGCAAAGCAAATTGCTAATGCCCAACTATCTTCTTGCTGCCGGAATTACTATTATGGACTGAATACTATTGAATAAGTGCGGAACTAGCTTGGAAAACGTACTACGAATCGATTACCATCTCCTAACACACTGGAAAGACTGAGGACAGCTTTTGGGAAAAAATGGAATATCTCGCGAGAATTCATTCAAAATCTGATGAGAAAAATGAATAGAACGATGAAAGCTGTTATAAATGCAAGGACGAAGACTTGTTTGTTTCTTTATTGTTTACCAGTTTTTTATTACTTTGTTTGGGAATTATGCTAGTTATTCTTTTCATTATTTTTATAATGAAATAAAAGTGATGTGTAAATATTTCAAGTGTTCTTTGTTCAATATAAAGGAAACTCTTGTATGTGGTCTTGTGTTGTTCTTTTTCCACATTCTCCGTTAACTCGGATAGGCTGCGGTCCCAATTGATTCGACTTAATGAGTACTTACTGTGCTTACTACATTTACCAAAAGAATTTCAAATGAGTGAATGACTTAAACCACTGCTTCTGCTTTCGGTCGCTATACCTAAAACTCGTTCGATCAATGGGTTAATGGGTAGGATTACAAGGCCATAGGGGGAGGGATTAAGGGGTGGAAACGTGGAAACCCCCCTCCCTCGAAATTCAATATCAAAGCTACGGCCTTGGGTAGGAACAATATATATCTTTGGGAACAGTCCAACGAAACGGTAAGAAACTGTCAAGAATATATTATCATAGAAGGTGGTAGTGTAGCAAGATCTGCTGTATATTTCTGTTAATTTCGAGGACACCCCGTATCGTTAAATAGGAATTAACTTTCAAAACATTCAATCGTGTGCAGGATGTCACATTAAAAAACCCGAAGTTATTTTCTTCACGTAAAGTGAAATCAAACAAATGTTTCTTCTACATTCTTGCTGTATTTCTAAAAACAAAGTTACAAGCTGGCTAATTTACAGCCGCCACGTGTACTGGGTGTTTCAATTCGGCACCGACAAACTTACAGGGTCAGACATTTTTTTTCCTAACGTTGTGCTCAACTCTGTGTCTTTTAAAAGTTAACTAATATTTAAAATTGGGCAGATAATACATGGCGATGGGTAAACTTTGACCCATGCAACCGTTATTTAAGAAAACTCCAGAACATGTTCAAAAAAGTTGTACAGCTGATTCTGCATAGGTTATAATACACACCCGGAAGCGGAACTAAGTAGCAATCATATTAATATTCCTTAGAAGTATATAATAATGGAATATCCTGTACATTCTTATTTTCAATTCTTTATTCAGTACTGTTTGCAACATGATGTGTAAACTAATACACTATAGATGCAACCCCAAAACCATGTAAACTCCTTTTAAATCTTGTTTTCAACATAGTATTTGCAGGGAAGTTTCTGACCAAGAGCAACACCTAGGTTATTTCACTTTACCATAAAGTTAAAAGTTCTATTAGAGTGTCTTTTTGTTACTAAATTACAGTAGGAGTCTTACAAAGTAGGGTTGATTATGAGCAATCCTGGAAATTATGTTATAGAATGCACTGTTTATAAGAAATTACTGGCATGTTCCTGTCTAAAAAAAAAACAAGTCACTTTAGTGTGCAAGACGACAATTTTAACTACGTTAATGTGGCAAATGTGACCTGATACATTGATTGCATACCAGACATTATGTTCAAATTGATTCCCAGAGCCATTTGCTCAAAAGCAGTTAAAGAAGACTGTAGAGCACTGATTTATAAATCTCTTGGGTTGGTAGGTATACTGGTTTCTCAACAGACTATCAGTTAGTTGTTTTTGGTAATTCAATAGTTTTACTAGAGCCTTCATTAAGGTTATCTTTAATGTTCTCCAGCCACGTTCCTCTACTTGCTCCAACTTGAGTTGAGATTTCTTCTAAGATGACTGGCATCAGTATAATTTTAGCTCTACAAGTCTTTAAACCGATTCCAACAATAAATATAAAAAAGACCTCTTCTAAATAATTCATACGATCTTTCAATTTACAGTTTGGAACTTTTGTTGAGTACGAGGTTGGAAGAAACTGGTGAAACACAGTAGAAAAGTTCATTTGTTTTCTATTTTTCAGAGTAGATATTCCTAAACACTAATGTTTGTCACCCTGGCTGTTTTAGTTACAATGAAAACTCAAAATATTTTCATAAAATGTAAGTTTTTCTTAAATAGACTTTGGATAAAATTGACAATTTATATACATAACCTACATCGTGTGATGTGGTGAAACCGTCAACTCAACAGTGATGTTATTTAAAGCCTCGATTGTCTGTAACTAGAAAAGCCAAGGTGACAAACATAACTGTGTTTAGGAACATCTAATCTGAAAAACGAGGAAATGAACTATAGTTTAGTGGACAAGACTAAATATATATGAAATGAAGAGGCTTTTGCCCTAATCCTATATAAGATGGGGATATTCTTTCATTGTAATCTAAGTAAACAAAGTAATTTTAATTAATCCGAATCATTATAATTATGTTCTTTCCTGTGAAAATCACTTCCTTCTCTACATGACTTTAAGTGGTCATGGTTAGTTCAGATCATTTTTTGCTTTTGCTTTGTAACCTCTGAAAATTAAATAACATATAATGAACTTGTTTTCTTGACTTCGATCAATTTTTCATGATCTGAATTACTAGATCAGTTAATTTCTATCAGTTCAGTTAAATTACAACAAAATAAAACCAACTATTATGTAAGATGTTCTATTTACTGTACGTGGCCATCAAATTATACACACTTGTTTTCCTTTTAGTAATTCATTTGTAGAATGCCATATACATATAGCTTTTGAAAAAGATAGATTTTCTAGAAGTGCTTAATAGACAGCACATGTTTCCAGGAAAATTTTTATTCTGTGGTTTACTGTTACCGAAATACACGATATTCAAGTGAAATTTACCATTTTTTGTAACTTGTAAGTATCTTGAAAACTATATAGTGTATCCAAAATTCGAGGCTCATCATTGGCATCTCGTAAAGGGTAAGAGATACGAAGTTGGTTAAATGTGATAAAAGTTGCCATGTTGAAGGGCCAGTTTACTGCTGCTCTTGTTTTCTTTTAAAAATTCAGTCTACTAGATAGCAACAAAAAAATCTAAATGTGTCAATTTCTTTAAATTAAAATATCTCTTAAAGAAATGAAAATACAAGAAATGGGCAAAGGAAGAAGTTTTAGATACAATCGAGCTCTATTGAATTACAATGACTGTGTGGTAGTCACTTGTTTTGTTTTTGAGATATTGCACAAACTTGATTTCTTTTTTAATGGAACGTATGTTTAATTTTCATTTCACTAGATAGATTATTTTATGTAGTTTTTGGTGATATGAGGGTTCATATACTTATTTTGAAATTTAAACGAAATATTAAAGAAAAACCTACTTATCTAGGTTTTTGAATATTAGGCCATGGGTAAACTAAAGACAAAAACAAAAGACATGCAAAGTACATTAAAGAAAACAAGAAGACCAGTAAACTGGCCCTTTGACTCAGCAACTTTTATCCCATTTAACTGACTTCGTATCTCTTACCCTTTACAAGATCCCAATGGTGAGCCTTGAATTTTGGACACGCTGTATATAAGTTGTTGAGATGAAACTTACTGTTGAAGTATTGCTATAAGAGATGATCTACTATCTTACAAAATCTTGTAACTGATAATCTTGCCAAAGACGCACTACTTTAAACAATAAATGGTATGTGGCTAAGAAAACCAATGATTCTCAGTATTTTTTAAGTTTATCTTAATGTATTTAAAACTAGTAATATATGATTTGTTCAGGTGAATATTAATTGATTTTGAAATGAGCCAAATTCATTTTTTATAGTAATTAAACGATTACCTTCAAAAAAAGTATACCTTCTGCCTCCGCCAATAATAGCAATTGGGAGATTTTAAAAAATAGTAGATTTCTTATAGCAACATTTCTATGGAAAATTTCATGTCAAGAACTTATGTAGTTTTCAAGATACTTAAACACTCTTTAACCTTTTTCAAAACCCTCCATGTATGGCATTCTACAAATAAATTACTAAAAAGAAATCTGACATGAATATAATTCAATAGCCACATACAATAGACATGTATTTGTTTCAAGACTAAACATTTTAGTTGAATTACAAGATTTTATAGGAGTGTATATGAAATCAAGTTATGAAATAAAAAGATCAATTTTGGAAATTTGCAAGTTGTGACATGTCGTTAGTGGAATGGCATAATAAATGTAATAAATCTCTATTATTCACTTACATTCTATAAAAATTAATGGAGTTTTTATTTAAGCTCAAAAGGCATTAAAACAAAACACAATTACTTTGTTACAAATATAGAAGAAGAAACAGAAAATAAACTTACTTAATCACATTGCACTTTTGCACGATGCAATTTTATAAGTCCGGTGACACTTGATATGGTACAAATGCAAATAACAAAGAAATACTGCCCCACAGAACTGGACCTATAAAAGAGCGTCTGGAAAAGACACAATGTGTTTTGTTGTTGCACACTAATTAAAAAAGTTATATCACATAATCATAAACTTTTTAATAACAAATGTTCAGCATTTCATAGGCATACTCACAAAGATTATTTTAATTAGCAATAATAAAACTTTTTGTAACTACACCTATGAAGCATGAAACCTTATTTAAGGCAAGCTTGTCATTTAATTTGCTGCAAACTGAAAAACAATACCACTTTATTAACAATAAATTATCAGTACAAATGTATTTAAGATTATTTTCATATAATGTGTTTATTTAAAATTCTCAATATTAACACAATTTATTAATTTTGTTGGCATGCTCTAACAGCAATTAATTGCAAGAGAACATATAAAGGAGCAAATATTTCTGAATAATCTAAACTAACTTGTCCCATTAACTTTTTACATAATAAAAATTTAAATAAAAATATCATAAATAAAAATGTAGCAGACCAACTCATTCGTAGCAATGCCGCTTTTAAAGAACTTTCAAGCTGCATACGTATAAAAATTATTATACAAAAGTATGCATTTAAAGCATCACTTGCAAATAATGGAAAAAAAATTGTCCACCAACTGTAACTATGCACTTCGGTACTTGAATCAAACTTTAATGCTAATAAAATTGTAAATATTAACAACGATATTAAGTTTGTCCAAATTTCAAATACTGTCACACCTAACCAACGCACAATCTCTTGAATTGTAAAAAACATCTTTTAAGATAGTTTACTGTGATGACGGAAGCGAACAAAATACCCTGATTTGTAAAGCAGAATTATTACGTTTTAAGATTTCATAATCTGCTTCGTCCGTTATCGGCTCCAAGTCATCTAGAAAATTGAAATAAATGTTACTTATATTAATATTTCTTAATTTGAAATTTTAAACTCACCAGTTAATTCGACTGTGGAAGTATTTACAGATACTTGAAATGTTACGTGTTTCTCACACAGTTGCAGTGCTAACAATATTCCCCGTTGTATAGCAGCTCCCATGCAACAAATGGTAATTTCTTTATGATCATTTTTAATTAATGTATCACACTTATCCAAAAGTGCCTACGGAGGTACAATAAATAACATTACAATAACATAACCTATAACACGAATTTCCTTACCTTTATGTTTGATTTATTACTAACGTAAATTACAGATTCGCTATTATCTTTCTTACGAGGAGTTCGTTTCTGTATTCTGTACTCATTACTGTTTACAAAATGTCTAGTCCTTTGAAAGTTTTTTTGTCTAACCTGTTTTGGTGTGTCTGCCATAATTCTTTAGCAGCATGGGAAAAACATGAACACCGGAAACACCAACACATGGAAACAAAATTTCTCCGAAAAACATGGAAAACTATGGAAAACCAAAAACCATCGGTTCCTTCACTACTACTGCTACAAATATTATGTATTATACGTTCTGCGACTGCCAAGTGCCACAGAGCAAGTGCCAACTGTCACTGAGCTGCCACAACAAAAACAAAAAATCAGCAGAGTTGCTGACTACGGTCAAAAAGTCGAGAAGTAACCACAAAACATTTTAGAAGTAACCAAGTAATAGAGTAACATGCGATCATTAAAATTTCAGTTCCCAGTAGGCTATGAAAAAAAATTCATGTATTTTAGGTTAATCCATTCCCAATAAAAATTATCTGTCAAACTGACAGTTTGAATTTGTTGTATTGTGTTAGTAATTGGTTTTGTAATTTGTAGGTTAAGTATTGTCCTTGGTTGCCGTGCGTGTGTCTTAGGCCCGTTTGTCACGATGCAAGATTTTGTATATTTTTTAATACAAAAATTTGCATACAAAAACTGCAATTTCTTACAAGTTTTATTATATTGGCTGTTTGCAACAGTAGCTAAATTTTTATGCATGAGTATGCGCAATATTATTATTATGAGTAATATTTTATGTGCTAAGGTTGGGCAAAGTGTGGATTGGCTATTTCAATTGTCAAAGCCAATTTGTGTTTGTTTAGGAAAATCTTGAGGTTAAGTAGGACTCGACTAACCTATAAAACAAGTGTTGTGCTTTGAGAATAGTTGTTGTAAATAAAACTGTTATAAAATTATGTCAGAAGGTAGTGATACTGGTTTAGAAAATGTAGCGGTTCTTACTTTAATTGATAAGTTTATCTAGTGCACGCCCACTACTCCACAAATAGCCCTTGCACGAAAAATAGAACAAGTTTTAAAATTTTCTGCACAATGTATTGTACAGTTTTTTGAAAAGTATTTTTCTACTTGCAACGATGCAATCTTACGTCCTTAAAAACCTTTAAAAAAATGTATAAAATCTTGCTTCGTGACAAACAGGCCTAAGCTACGTCCTACGGAAAAATTTCATAGCCTACCGGGAACTGAAATTTTAATGATCGCTTGTTATAACCCTTCACGGATTAAAAAATTACAAGCAGTGCTGCCAAATATTTTATTTGTGATTTACTACACTAGTATTTCCATGGCTACTTTTGAATTCTAATATTTATTTTTATTCTGATCTCAAAATTTCAAAATGATAATTAATTCCATCAGATTATATAACAAAATAAATGTAGAATTTGATGAGAGCAATGTAGTTCTACTCAAATCAAGAAAGCATAAATTGACAAACATACAACAAAAAAAGATTGATTCTAACCTAATTTTAATTTTAAAACGGTTGGATGGTTAATGACAAATCATACACATTATATCTATAATATCCATTTTTGTAATTTTAACAGTTCACAAAATAGCTCTAAATTAAAGAATAATTTCTGTTCTTTGAGGTTATATACTCCGATGGGTATGACCGCTGTAAATAACAAATGTCACTACTCATATCTGCTCATACTAGAAGCTCCGAACAGCTAGAGGAGGAATGAGCAACTAGTGCAGCGAGTGCAAATTGGCCCGTTTAATACCGTATAAGCACAGAATGTATAAGTACATATAACACACCTTGAATCGGACCCAAATCGAACTCTGGTTGCCTATCGTTGAGCTAGAGCATATTTTAAGTCAGAGATGGGTAATCAATACACCAGGGGTTTAGCGGGTCACATACATAAGCTTTCAACTGGAGCTACTTTGAGAATGATTACTACTAGGAAATACAGCGGTCAACTTTAGATCCCGCTATCGTAGGTGATGTTGATGCGGTCGCTGCGCTATCGAACAATGTTACAATGCACCCGTCGTTAAAAGTGTAAACTGCCTACATACACGAATGTGTTTTTATTACTGCTAATAGAACATAATTTATCTTTATAATCCACATAAGCAGTTATACATTTATATAGTGCGATATACCATTTTTAAAAGCTTTAATCAAGCCCAATTTAAGCTTTAAATTCCATTCCTGCTCTAAGTTGATATGAATTATCTCTCCTTTAAAAGTATAAAGAATCGTCAAATATTGCTTTATTAAACACTACAGACAAACATTACAACTTTGTCAAAGGTGGTTAAGACAGAAAATATCTGTATGTAAATTACACTTTCGTATAATGAACGCTCTTTATAAATAATTCTCTACACATGCACATGACGTAAATAGAAAAAGAAAAACAAAAAATTAATAGTGATTTCAGGTTGACCAACATTAATGCAATTGGTAGTAGATTTGTAACTGCCCGGATAATACCATCACAAATTTGAGATTAGACCGACCGGAATACGTTTACCAAATAAGGTAATTGCTATCATCCGTTTTAATCACTGTAAAAGGCGTTGACCAAGTTCAGTTACCGGTTTTATTTTGTAGGTGGATGTTGATTGATGTCGAGTCAAAATTTTTGAAAATTGAGGTGTGAATATTTTACTAGGAGGTTAATTCTTCAAATTGGAATTAGTGGATTAATTAAATAAATTTATAAAGAAGAGTAAAAATGTCATATGCAATTAGTAAGTATTTTTATCATAGTTCATAGCTGAGGAATTTTTTAAGTATATTTTCTTGTATCATTAGTTTAGATAAATTGCTTTATTTAAATTAAAAGTAGGTTTGTATAGAGGTAATATGTATTTTTGAAATTGATATATCAAATTGTTTATATAAATGTGTCAGATTTCTGCAACTACATAATTTTAATTAGTTTGTGTAAGATATTCGGAAGTATATAGTGACACATTATTTTAGACCAAACCAACTGGTGCATAAACCTGAACTGAAATAACTTTGATTGCATCGATTATATTTAAACTGTATCACAGAAATATCTTTTTTAAAATTAAAATAAGAAAAGCTAAAGAAAAGTAGTAATTAGAAAGTGATTGATTGAGATTTCTGGATTAATTTTACATAAAATATTAAAAGATCCTAAAACAGAGACTATTTACCTTTATTAAATTTAAAATTAACATTGTGCCATTGAATTAAACATAATATTTCATCGAAATAAATTTAAAATTGAAAATCATCATGTTAAAATATAGAGCATTCCTTTTTCTATAATAGATTTTTAATCAATTATTATTTTATACTTCCTTCAGTTGGAATGTTTAGCTAAAAGAATGAAATAAAAATGATGCTAAGTTGATAAAACTGATGAAATGATGCCTTATTGTGTATTCTGATGTCTTATACAAAATTTGAGATTAATTCACTTAATTGTTTTGAAGTAGTAACAATTTTTTGTGACCATTTTACATACTTTTATGGGAAAATGTCATAATTGCAAAAAACAAGATAAGATTTGTTTCGGTTTTTTTTTGGGCCTGAGCCTAAGTATACAGAAAAACATTTAAGAGGGTTCAGAGAAAAGTAAAATAGGAATTCAAGTTATGTTACATAAAATACAATTTTGCCTTGAAATAATAGTAGAATAAATTGAACAACTGGGCGGTAAGTTGATAAGTGCCAAAATCTGATGTACCGTCACACATTTAAATTTTGCATATTTATTTCATGATTTAAAAAAAAAGAGTATGGAGACTTAAATTCAATGGGTCGGTTTCTGCTCTCATTATTAAACTTAAACATTTTCTAATTACTGTGGCAACCGATCTTGTCCTTTTTCTTCTTGTTAAGATCAGATAAAGCTATACTTTTTAAAATTTGTAAAGGAACTTCATTAGTTAGTGAAAGGAGAATAAAAACCGAGCCAATATTTTTTAGTTTTTAAACAATATTAATGTAAAATAAATCTTCATTCCAAATCTAAGTTTTTCTAGGTTATGCTGCTGTCATAAATGTAATGTTGATAATTTTCACAAGGAATTTGTTGTTCACATTATGTGAATTTTGAGATTTTGGTATTTTTAAAATTATTTTAAATTAGTATATTTGTGCATTTAAATTTTATACTTGTTTTTAGATGAAACAACATTGTTGTTTGAACTTCTGAATCACATAACCTCAAATTTTAAAGTTTGTATTATACAAAACTGCAGTTGATGTTATAACCTATTTTATTATTAAATATGGCTATCTGATACTAAGGATTTTAATATAATATGTATATAATGGGAACAGCATTATATAACGTTTATAATCAAATACAAATATTTATAAATCTGGTCAAAAGATGCACTAAAAGAAGTAAAAATACACTAATTACTGGCATATTTTGTGACAATTATACTTCTTTAGTTGTTTTAAGTGTGAAATATATTAATATTTATGATTTGAGAAATTCTGTTACAGTATTTTATTTTTATTTAATATTGTATATACACAATCCTTAATGACAACATCAATTATTAGTTTAAAATAACTTTGCAAGCAAATCGTGTAACACCTGCACCAGCGTACCTGTTACATTTTTTAATAAATCAGTTATGTTATACATTCTGAATTATAATTATTTATCTAATCTCTTATCTGTTGCATTCATATGCTAATTAAACAAGTGGGCACAAGTATTCAGATTTTTTTGATTGAGTTTCTGATTAATTCTCTTGATATGCAACAAAAGTTGTTACTGTATTGAATAGTAAAAAAGAATCAAATGATCATGACCTTTTACTAATTTTCATCTAGAATCTTTTGCGTATATCAGCACCTTCAAAAATGAATTAAAATAAATAAATAGTAAAACTATACCAAATTTCTTTTAAATTAATAGTGCAGTTAGAATAAACATAAATTTCTCTTCACTTGAATATATTAAAACTTTTTTAGAAAGCATTGAACTTGGGTTAAATTAAGAATGTTTAAAATATATTTTCTCAAATAAACCCACCAACAACCCATTTATTTGGCATCGGTTATAGATTGTTTGTCATATGGAAAAGTTTATGTATTATTATAATAAAAATTGTATGTAACTTTGTGATTATAATGATGTTTGAAACTAATGATTGCAAGTCAAAATTTAACATTTATGAATAAATTATTAGAGAACAGCGATAGATAAGGAAAGTGCACAAAAAGCAACTCATTTTATTGTTTCGATAGATGTTTATATTTCCAATTTCCTACTAATAAATTATGAATCAGTCTTAATGCTTACATTTTTTACAGATTTGGTGATTTCTTTTTGTAAAAATTTATGTTGAGAAATAATTTAGTTTGTTTTTTAGTAGGTGTTTTCCTGTTTTTATAATTTCGTTAAATTAAGACTGCATGATCTAATTTAATAAATAAAATAAAAGTAGTACAAATGTAAATATGTTAAAAAGCGTGAAAAATTACAATTTTTTGGAACATTAATTAGTAATAGTTACTCAAATTTTATTATTGTAATTTTTATACTAATTTGTATTTTTTTTTCCAGAAAATATCTATGCCACACTACCTCGCACCCAGAGAGGTCAACCCCTTGTCCTAGGTGGTGATCCTAAGGGGAAAAATTTTTTGTACACTAATGGCAATTCTGTCATTATAAGAAACATCGAGGCATGTTTTTTGTGTATTTTTAATTCATGTTTACTTTACATCACATGGCTGGTTGTTACAAAAGATTCAAAAACTAGTTATTTGTTTTTAAAATAAATAAAACGGTTCTTGAATCGTTTTATAAATAAACAAAACTAAAATTAAATTTTGTTGCAGAATCCTGCTATCGCGGAAATTTATACAGAACATTCTGTACCTGTAAATGTTGCCAAATATTCACCAAGTGGCTTTTATATAGCATCTGGAGGTAATTAAATTTGAAATTGAATATTATAATATAGTGAGAAATTAAGTAATTGCAAGTAGCAGTTCTTTTTCTTAAGAATAAAAAGCATCAATCTTAAAATTATTATTAGGTAACTAATTATGTTAATAGTAATTATCAATTAATTATTATTATTATTTGTTTAAAAATTACTTTATTGTTAGCAAGTTGTGTTAAATCAGAATTAACAGTTTCTATATTAATACTTCCTAAGATTCTAACGGTATTTTATCTCATTATACTGTCATTATTTGTTGCAAGTCCATAATACAAGTTAAGACTTTTCTTGTTAGAATTTCAAAGGTTGGATGGAAATTACATTTTTTAATTATTTCAATTTGAAATTAAAAATACTGATTGATAGGTTTCTAAGCATTTTTAAGTCTTTTGAGATGCAGCAAATATATACCAAGTTGAATTTGTGTGATCTTGAAAGTGTTACCCAGTGCTACAGGACGATCTAATTGATATTTCACCTTTTTAACAGTAACTTTTAGCATGGCACAAATGATTATCAATTCAAAAATTTACAGAAGTGTTCCAGTTCTGTTCTTGCAAAGTATGCAATAGAGTTTACTTGAGTTGTTACACTCTGATAATATAAAATAAAGGTTTTATTTCAATTTCCAATACAGTTTATATCAATTTTATTCAAATTTCAAAGTTTTACACTTCTCTCTCCTGCTTGCTTGTTAAAAAGATTGGTGTCAATTTCATGTCCATCGAAGACATCAAGAATTTTTCAAATTAAGTAATAAGAAGCTACACAAGCTTGCAAGATTGAGTTTAATTGAAAAATATAGAGATTTATTCAAATTTGAGGCTCACCATTGAGATTTCAGAAAGAATAAGAGATACAAAGTCATTTGAATTGGAACAAAGTTGGATATTTCAAAGAGTGAATAATAATCCAAAAATAAATTCCATCTAACTTCATTCATTTTTGAAAATAAAACTGAAATTCTTTGTCTTTGATCATAACTTCCTTATTAGGAACTTCTAAAATCAACAAAAGGTTTTCTCCAGGCACTTTTTGTCTTTAATATTTCAGACTTATTCAAGTTTCCTCATGTTGTTTCGGTTTTCCAGAACCATTATCAGGTTCATATTTTCACATGGGTGTTAAATTGGATTCTGCCATGGCTTGATAGAGAGTTTTACGTAGATTTAGACAATGTACTACATTAGGTGCCTTATTACTTGATCTGTTGACGAAAATAGTAAAAAATGAACTTTTGAATAGTGTGCTGTGAAGCAAGATATATTGTTTGGTTATTCATTTAAATTAACTAATGAATAAGTTTGATCATTGCCTGCTTGATTATTGAACTTATTGGCTAAATCTTCATAAGTTTTAGCATTTATTATTATGAACTGTCTTAACGCACTCCAAACATTACATAGTCTCTGTATGGCCAGAAGTGTTTTCTATTCTCAGTTAAAGTATAGAAATCTCTGTAGATGCAGTGGCGAGTGATTTAAAGTGGTTTAAACTAGTGTCTTGATGATAAAAATTTGAAAGATAATGGGGTAGAGTAGTGAAGACATGTTTTAAAACAAAATTGAAATAAAAAGCTTTCAAATGATCTGGATCTGATTATCTATTGTTTTCTTGATAAATCTTATATCTTGGGAATAGTATGTTTTATTGAGATGAGACTTTGATTGTTAGCAGCGGTAGGAAAATAGCTTTAAGCTATTTAAGCACCACTGATTATTTTTCTATTTGCATAAGTCATTTATACTCTGGGTCAGGCTTTACTCCTAATAGTTTCTCCCTCCATCAAGCCACACAGTCGTTTCACCTTCCCTTAACCTTCTTAAATCAGCAATATTCAAACACATGGAACTTTTATTGCTTCCATCAAAAACAAACAGCAGACCCTGCCACTCCCTTCCACTCCCCTCCACTACTAACAACCAACATGCCAACCCCTTCCAGAGATATAGCATGCTCGTCAAAAAAAAAATAAATAAATAATGAGGATGAACAGTAGTGCCCAGATTGTTTGAAAACTCTTTCTCTACCACTGCCAACAAACCAAGTTCCATCTCGGTACCACTATCTGTTTTCAATATATAAAGAAAAAGCGAAAAAAGACAATTGGAGATAATTGGATGGCCTTTCCCCTAGTACTACCAATAACCAAAGTCCTATCTTGATATGACATCCTATTTCTAAGGTAAAGGATATAAAATGTAACCTTGCATTATTGTAACTTACTTTTAAACTAAGACTCTTTTTGGTCTTAGACCGGCTAATCTCAGAGGGTGCCTGAGCATGAGATAAGGAAGTTATATATTCAATAAAACACATAATATTAATTAATACATATATTAAGAAAATCAAATAAGAAAAAAGTCGCCAGTGCTTTTTACAAAAAAAGACAAAAATTTATAAATATCATTAATATACAAGTTCCAAAAAATTTTAATTGGAAATCGCCATCAATAAAATTCAAAGATTTTAAAAGTGTAAATAAATGCAATAAACTTTTTTCAGATAACAATATAATAATCCAAAATATAGCATTTAAATAATATTTAATGACATGTGAAAGAATAAATACAATTTTAAGAAAAATTTGGAAGAGTCTTACCACAGGCCTGTGTTTCATTGATGAATACCATGCTGTAATAAACATAAATACAACAACATAACCTCTTAACTAAAAAATTAGTTGGTGGTAACATAACACGAGCTGATACTGATGAGGAAGATTGGATTACCATCGGCTGTACTTGATATTATTCCTGGATATGTGCGGCCCAAATTCCATTCCAGCGTCAACAGCATGTAATAATTTAGTGTATAAATCAATGGATTGGTTAAGTGTACCAAACCCAATTCTACAAGTGATGGATGGCCATTTGCTCGATGAGGATGCCTAGCAAATCTCCAATGGGGTAATATTCTCAACTGTAGTAGTAGATTCCATACGAGGGGGTGTGTTGAAGCTAAATATGAATACAACTCCCATAAGACCAAACGAGGTGACAAAAGAAAAAACTTACCCTTTAACTACAGAGACTTTACACAAAAAAACTTCAAAAAAGTCTGTCACTACTAAACACTCGATCCTCTACTAGCACAAACCCCAACAAGTTCTCTCATCACAGACGCTTGAATGAATTTCGGACGAGCAAGCAAGAATTTGACAGACGACCGCGTCGCGGTTAACCAAGTCCACAAGAAGATAAAGATAAAATGAAAACAGTTATATCCTGTGTCCTACTTGCAATAATAAATAAATAACGATTTCGTCAATTCACTAATTGATATCAATAACTAAGGAAACTAATAAAAGATAACCAAGCTATCCATGCGACCTCACAACAACTACAAAAAAAATCCTCTCCAACTAGAGAAAGACTACCAAAATTCTAGATTACACAGACAGAAGGATTAACCAACAAAATGTAACGAGTGCAAAAGTGATCATTACAAGGATATCTGTCTAATAAAACAATAGGCAATCAGAAGTACCTGAATCATTTGAAAGTCATTCCCCTGCCGCTAGAGATATAGGATATCTGGTAAAAAAAATACAAACGGTTTTTAAATGACTATAGCAAAAAGCTTTGTGTCCATGGAGACTTTTGTGGGTCAAAAACAAAACATGCTACATTCCAGTTGATTTCATCAACTGTAAAGAGTGTGCAGGGTTTTGCTAGGATTAGTGATGGGCAAAGAAAAAATTTCTGATTTGGGAATATTTCCAAATAGGGAGAATTGACACAAGGTTGAGAGCAATGAAAATGAAATGATAAAAGCTGAGTTTACATGGGATTTTTAGTACGATTTAATTTTATGTGTTTAAGGTTAGGTTTTTGACATATGAAATGTCATTATCTGACATTTTCTATTAGAAATAGAATAGAAAAACTATGCTTTTAATTTTATTATTAAACTTCAGTGAATGAATAATAGTTCTCTCTGGGTTTGGTCATTGCTGCACTAGTGCAACACTGTTGCACTAAAGCCACTCATTAAGTGAGATGCAACTTTACTAAATTGTATTTTTTACACTTGCTTTCAAGGAGGTGTAAAAGTGCAGAAGTGGAAAATAGTACTACTAACCTAAAAAACCTGGTGTCTGTTGATGCGACAGTGTTGACTTCTAACCTAAAAAAACCAAAGTGTATTGATACAACAGCATTGACTGCAGTTAACTGGCATGTTTTAAATTTATTTTAATTATTTATTATTTATGCAACACCTTACATATTATTACTTTCGTATTAATAAAGAAACAATCATTTCATCTTCCATTTTGTAGGTTATGAAGCTGTGAAATTAAACAACTTGCACCAAACTGCATTAAACATGTTCATTAAAATATCGCAATTTTAAGTGTAAATATAACCATCACTCTTTCTACTCACTGAACTTATAACATAAAAAATGCAGAAAGTGCTGAGAAAATGAACAGACCTGCAAAAATCAAACTGTATTGGCAATTCAAGCTAAGCATTACGCCTCTGGTGGTAGAAATGCTAAACTGAACATAGAAGGGGTTTGGGGGTATTTACGTGTTGTGTTGTTCACTTTATATTTCAAGTCAATATTTACTTTTTATTCTTCTTGTTTTTTTTTTTGGTGTAGTCTATACAGTGTGGGATGAAAGTATGGAATATTAAAAAAAATAAGCGAACTCAACATGCTTTTTTAAAAACGCTTTTAAAAATACACATTAATACGTGCAATTCACCTTCCGACTTTTATTTGTTTTTTAGTTATGACGTCAATTTAAATGACAATATAGATTTTTAGTAGTGAGCGGTATCAGTTAGTTGATGCATTATAAAAAGAATCTGTGACGTGATCGTGCCAGCGGTGGAGCGTTTACCAAATATTATATCAATGTACGTACACATGCATATAATAAAATGAAAATGTGTTGCACCACTGGCCTGCGCTTATCTTGCAGAAAATACGTCACTGTCTTACGCGAATTGCACATGTTTAGTCGTCCGCCAGAGTAATATCGATAAACTCAACGTGTTTAAATGCATCGCGGTCAGGTATACAGACAACTTTACTGGACCATCAACTATTTGATACTGCTCCTTGGTCATGAGAGGCAAGAAGTGCATTCTTTGTGATAAAA
Source organism: Ignelater luminosus (assembly GCA_011009095.1). NCBI lineage: Eukaryota > Metazoa > Arthropoda > Insecta > Coleoptera > Elateridae > Ignelater > Ignelater luminosus. Next base: position 92,546 of record VTPC01090951.1, read on the forward strand.
TCAATTGATTTTAAAGTACGGAAAATTAATGTTAAACATAAGGCCAAACTTTAAGTTAGAGGAAACTTTAAATAATAAATTGATAGATTGAGATTAACTATTACATCATAATTCTTATAGATCAATCGGGAAAAGTGCGTATTTGGGATACTGTAAATAAAGAACATATCTTAAAGAATGAATTTCATCCTATCGGAGGCCCAATCAAGGATATTGCATGGTCTGCTGATAATCAACGTATGGTAGTAGTAGGTGAAGGCCGAGAACGATTCGGCCATGTGTTCATGTCAGAAACTGGAACATCTGTTGGAGAAATTTCTGGACAATCAAAACCTATCAACTCTTGTGATTTTCGACCTGCTCGTCCTTTCCGCATTGTTACAGGGTCTGAAGATAATACTATCGCCGTCTTTGAAGGTCCACCCTTCAAATTCAAGATGACCAAACAAGTAAGTTACTTTATTAAAATTAGATCATTAGTTTTGCATATTTTAATTGTAATTTTCTAGGAACATACTCGGTTTGTTCAAGCGGTGCGTTATTCGCCAAATGGAAATTTATTTGCTTCTGCTGGATTTGATGGCAAAGTGTACCTTTATGATGGTACAACATCTGATTTAGTTGGTGAAGTAGGAAGTCCAGCTCATAGTGGTGGCGTTTATGGTGTTGCTTGGAGCCCTGATGGAAAACAATTATTAACTGCCAGCGGTGATAAAACCGCAAAATTATGGGATGTTGAAACTCGTCAAGTTGTATCAGAATTTGTTTTGGGTAATACTGTAGAGGATCAACAGGTATGTTTAGATATTTCTCTTTGTTTATATGTTCTAATAGTTTTTTGTTTTGTAGGTGTCATGTTTATGGCAAAATCAGTTCCTATTAACTGTATCATTGAGTGGATTTATCAATTATTTGGATGTAAATGATCCATCGAAACCTTTACGTGTTGTTAAGGGCCATAACAAACCAATAACTGTTTTAGCTCTTAGTGAAGATCGCAGCACTATATTCACAGGATCTCATGATGGTTATGTAACCAACTGGAATGCTGAAAGTGGTGAAAACAAAAGAATTGATGGTGCTGGTCATGGAAATCAAATAAATGGTATGAAGGCTGTGGAGAATATTCTTTATACAAGTGGAATAGATGATTCCTTGAAACAAATTGACATTGAAGGTAATCAAAATCATTAAAATGCATTCAATAGTATAAAACCTAATAATAATTTATAATTAGGAAATACGTATACTAATCAGGATTTGAAACTGGGTTCGCAACCACGTGGAATGGATGTTTCAAAAGATAAAAATGTTGTGATAATTGGTAGTGTAAATGAAATTACAGTTGTACAAGACAACAGAATAGCAAATGTTACTAAAGTTAAATACGAACCTTCATGTGTTAGCATTTCACCCGAAGGGCATGTAGCGATTGGTGGTGCAGGAGATAATAAAGTACATGTATTTGAATTGCAAGGTACAACACTGAATCCTAAAATTGAATTGGATCATTTGGGCCCCGTTACTGATGTTTCTTATTCACCTGATGGAAAATATCTTGTTGCGTCTGATGCTAATAGAAAAGTAATATTGTATAGTATTGAAGAATACAAGGTATGTTGGAGTCTGTATTTTCATATTTTTATCTTGTTTAATAAGATTTTGAAAAACTTTCAACTTCTAGTTAATTTGTTTTTCAGATTTTAATTATAGTAAAACTGCTGATTTTGTAAAAATTTGGTTTATTTGTGATCCAATAATGTTCAAATGTTCTTATTTTTATTTCTCAAGAGTCTAGATCGGCTCATTTGTTTCTCTGATTTTATTCAATTTGAACAGATTGATTAATTTTGAAAATTATTTTTTTTATAGGTTGTTAACACATCAGAATGGGGATTTCATAATGCAAGAGTTAATTGTGTGGCTTGGTCTCCTGATTCACTGTTAGTAGCTAGTGGTAGTTTAGATACAAGTATAATTGTATGGTCTGTAGAGAAACCGACTAAACACATCATTATTAAAAGTAAGTTATGCAATTAATTATTATCTAAGATATAAATTAAATTATTTTTCTCAGATGCTCATGCTCAAAGTCAAGTGACTCGACTGTCTTGGTTGGATAATAAAACATTGGTGTCAGTAGGACAGGATTGTAACACAAAATTATGGAACATAACACCATTTTAGTGTGCTATCATGTTATTTCTGTTTTTTTCTTTTTCCTAAAAGTGTTCACCTAACAATAACGAAATCTGGCTAGGGTTAAGCTCGTGTAAGTAAGACAAGGTACCTCGGTGATTTATGGTTCTAATACATCAGTGCCTTTTTTTTACATTATGGTTATTTTTGTGTTACCAGTTTAAAGCATGTTAAATCATTTTAATTGCTGTAATAGTAATGGCTACATAGTATATTTTTTCAAATTGTAATTGAAATGATAAATGAGCAAATTAAGAAATGAAGATGTTCAATTTAGCTTACAAGGAATTAAAGCATCAACCTATGTGTATGTTACTTTACCGAAGATATGTTGAGTGTGCACATATGAGAATGTAGCAGCTATCCAATTTTCATTTCAAGCAATAAGTATAGGTACTTTGTCTAAATAATGTTTTACCTTCAGCTCTCGGCAATCTTTTCCCAGTATTCTAAAGATGATTTAATAATTTTTAATAATTATATGGAATCATCGTGGCATTTTAATTTTTATAGCTTTCAGGTGTGTATATAATGAGTTTTTGCAGTGGCCAAAGTGTTAATGCAGCGCCTAATAAAACAATACTTTTAGTTTCTTTTGTCCATTGTAAAAATTATATTTATACATGTAAAAGGTGCATTTGTATTTATTTTGTATTTAGAATTATTTATTATAAAGTTTTTTTTATAATTTTATTTTGCTATACAACTATTTGTATATAGAATATTAACCCATAAAACAAGATGTACGTTACGATAAGCTTGGTATTATACATGTATCTTTTAAGTTATAGATTCAAATTTAATGCAAAGCTTATTGTAATGATAATAACATTATAGCAAATCCTTGCCAATCTGAAGATGCCAATTTGTGTCAGTTTTAATTTTGTTCAAATTTTAAATCGCTGTTGGTATCAACAAAAAGATTAATGGTGTTTCGATTTAATTTATATATGGAATGTTTCAAGAATATACAATTTTATGTCATTATAAAGAGCTTTTTGATATCTGTAAAGAGTACTTAAAAAAACTTTAATTGAATAAAGTACTTGTATTAAAAGTTTTTATTTTCAATATTGTCTTTATATGTATGTATTAATGTTAATCAGGTACATTGTAATCGTAACTGTTTATAACACATACCAGGTAAAGGTATAATAATTAAGTTAGTTAAAATAACAATTTAATTACTATTTAACATAATATTTTGATAGTCTATCCAATATTTTCAGTTTTTTTTCTTTTTTTAATTCCATATTGTTCTTGATGTCTGTACGATACATGCTTCCGAAGCGCATCTCGACTGCGGGATACATGAGGACAAGATTGGCACACATAACATCCTTCTTCATGAGTTTCCATGTGTACTCGTAAATTATATTGATTGCTGAGGTATTTTCCACATAGAAAGCATTTATATAATAAATCCTTGGGACCTTTTTTTGATGAAGAAATGTCTGGAATAGAATCACTCTCAGGCTTAGGATACTCGGTTTCTGAAAATAAAAACATAATTAATTTAAAATTACTAACATAAACCATAAATCAAAATCTAGTTCTTACATCAAATTGTGTAATATAACAGTTATGGTATTCTTCAATTAATCTAATACCTGATAACTGCTCAATCTAAAGAGATTTATAAGTTTGCAAAAGGAAATTAACAATCAGAAACTAATTCAGTAAAAATGTTTCTTTGTACAAAAACAAATGCTCTTATATAGGCCCTGGGGTGGGATTTTGTTTCTCCAAATGATAAATATCATTACTGGTAAATTATCATACCCATTTAACAGCAGTTGTCAAAAACCGTATTTTATTTCTTTTGCAAATAATTGAATCCACACTTCTAAATTAAAACTCATTTTGACTAAAAATGTGAATAGGAGATATTTATAAAATCATCATCGATAAGTTTTATTTGCAGCTTTCTATATTGAAATTAAGAAGATAACATAACCACTTTGAACTTGTGCACAAACTAAATGACAAATATTATAGGTTATGTTTATTAGTTAGAATAATAATAACAACTCTCTTTTTATTTTAGTAACAAATAATAATGCATGAAATGTCAGAGTTGTAGATTATAATACATTTACTACATAGAGAATGCGTGCATAACGTACCCTGGGGTACTAAAACAACTTATCTTCATCTTTCTTATTAATTACAAACCATGTTTTTGCATCCTTTATTAATTTTCAGATTACTTTAATTATTAATACAATTAAAAGATGAAAAATATAATTTATAATTGATAAGAAAGAAAGAGATAGATTGTTATACTCCTGAGGTATATATTCATTTTACATATGCACTGTCAATTTTTAAAAAGAAATCTTAAGGTACAAATACAAATTTTATTCTATTTGTTTGCATCTCAGATTACACAGATAGGTATTACAAAAAAATAGTTTATAACTAGGTTTAGTGAATCAGAAAAACATTCATTTTTATCATTTTCAGTGATGCAGTCAGAGTTATCAGATCCCCAAATCATGCAGGTTGGAAAAGCAGTTTTGTACTGGAGGGTATATGTAGGTATACCTATAAAAATAAAATTTAAGAAGCATATACATAAATGTGAATTTGGGAAATATACAGATATATGGATATAAACTCGAAACCTCTTCCAGGAAACAATTATTTTGAACAAAAAATTGAGTGTACTGTAGTTTCCTAAACTTGAAATTTCTGACAAAGATGATTTATTAACTCAAGTGTTATTTGTTTTACACATATTTAAAGCTACCATTTGTCCCACATTTGGCGGGATTGTGCCCCATGTTTAGATTTGTTATTCTGCAAAACCAGCATCTCACATTTCTCCCTGGGGGGATCCCCTTGGTGTTTCATTGAGAAGGCTACAATCCTGCTTTAACACAGGAAATACATATATGTACCTACCCAAGATGTAATTTAACAACACAATGCTAAGGACAATGTTTAGTAAATCCACAGGTGATGTGGTACTCTACGGGTAAGTCGAAAGTACAGGACTTTTGATTACAATTAGTTATGTTTGCTTTAATTCACCTAACAGTAACCAGATTATTACTCTTTTGGAGTTGGTTATATGTGATAAATCCATAGTTAATTTACCAATTAATCAATTTACTAATGCAAGCTGAGCAATAGAACAAACATTTATGACAAATCCTAAATATGCTAAATTCATCTACGAAAGATAGTCGCAGTAGAGATGCTATGGAGTCCTCATAAAATACAATTTTATGGGTTCAAAATTTGAAATCAGCTTTTCAAGTGTTTTGGTAACAATGTCGGCCAACACGTAGGAACTTGATGCAACATTCAGTTTCTTATCCCATTCTGGATAAGGACATTTCATTCTCTAGTTTGGACATGGGAGAAAAGAGCGAAAGTCAGAATAGTCCCTCACATATCAGGATGCCTGGTAACCCTGGGTGTAGTGGTATCCGCAGATAAAACTTTTATGTCCTTTTATTCAAAGATTAGAGAGCTTTATTAGGCAGATGTACCCCTGCCTACTGCGTGTCTGCCACAGGCAACCATAATCACCATAATTTGTATACAGTGTATTTCAATGTGTTGATGGATGAAGATCAAACTGGAAAAATTGTTAGCAAAAACATTTACAGGATACCTACTCATTATTGTAATATTGAAATTCTAATAGTAATGAAGGCAATATCAGTAGGAAAGTATTTTGAAGTAGTTAATTATGACAATAAAGTAAAACTACATATTTTTCATATTTAATTTTCATAATTTCAGCTTATGTTCTTCTGGAAAATTAAATAATCTAAAAACCTTTTGTATTACAATTTATTACAATTACAATTGCAATAAGCAAAAGAATTCTGAAGTTAAATGTTATATTGGCACAAGATGGTGTTTGTAGTACCAGCTTAATTTTTGACTGCCCTAAGACCTATTATATGTAAGCACTCCTGATCAGACATAGGGATCTCCTTAACTAGTAGACATGAGGGGTATACATCCCCCTCAGATTATGGAGAATTGATATTCATTTCTGCACAGCGCCCCCAAAAGTTATGGTACCCAAGGCACAGGCCTTGGAAGAATTGACCTAACTCTAATTAACAACAGGTTGCAAGTTACATTTAGGAACTCTGAAGTAAAGTAACTGAAACCAATTTGTGAAATTAGTGTGATGAAGATTTCCAGGTTTGTATTCTACAGGTTTCTACATGTGAAAAACTTGAAACATTTATTGAGAAAACAATGGAAAGACAAATTAATTAAAAAGTAAATATTTTGATTAAATGCAGTAAAAAGAAGTAATTATTAAGCTTAGGACATTTTTAGTCCGAAAGAGTTGTTCACCATACGAGGCACAAAGAAAAATATATATTTAACATATGCATAAATATTATTGTTTGCTTATAGAGTGTACCTGTAACAGCCATAAACCTGCCAATTGCGTGAATACGATATTAAAACTGGTCTGCTGTATGCCAAATGTGATTATTTCCAGATAATGAAATGCTGACTAGCAGCGTTAAGTTTTATTTCTCATTTTTAAAAGTAATTTTATATTATTGATTATGATTGAAATAAAATGTTGAAAGAAAAACAAAATAAGAAATTTATTAATTTTAAATAAACGATAAGTTTATTGATCTTAACATCATTTTAATGTATAAAATGCAAATATGCACGAACCATCCATGCTTTGCATGACATAGCGCTTGATGGTCTAGCTATATCCTATAAAATCTAGTAATTATTGTGAAGCAAATGTACTGGAATTTATTCTTTGTATTGTAACCACACTTTTTTTATCATTGAGCACATTGTGTACATAAATAATAATAAATAATCAAAATATTTTAATTAAATTATATTACCCCTATTACTACAATGAAATTATTAAGTTTTCTCCCAAATAAAAACTATATCACTAAATAACCACGCCAATACATTAGAAAAACAAAGTACTATTTTGCAGTAGGTAACAATAAATATGATGTTACCATCAATAGTTCTCACTTCATTAACTGCATCAGTTAGAAATAAAATTCCACCCCTTATTTATAAAAAATTGAAGGCATCCAAAATTATAATAATGGCAAATGCAAATAACGATGGTGCAAAAGAACTTTTAGACTGGCTAGAATCTTACACAGATCTGATTTGTTAGGAATGCAATTTATTCCCTAATAATATGTATAATTACATTACTTATTTCATAAATTAACTTACCTACTTCTGTAGAGCTGTCTTTACTGTATTTGGTCTTTCGAAAATTATCTAAGTCACTAACATAACTTCTTTGAAAACTCTCTTGTATTTTCATGTAATCTTCATTTAAATTACTTAAATGGTCTTTTGTCATTGAGGAACTGGGATGTGATAAAATACTACTATTAGTAATAGTTTCTTGAGGCAGCTAAAATTAAAATTCAAGTTTTAAGTGTATGATTAAGTTCATTCACGTGATATTTTTTTAAAATTAGGTGGGTATATAAAGGTCTTTATGTGATATTTGGTGATATGTATGTACATATGATAGTTCTTTATGCACAATCAGGCTTAAAATTTGTCATCATGCACTTGTTTTTAGGGCTTAAAGTTAGTTGTTAAGGCCCATGGGTTGTAAAGTGCTAGCAACGGGCTTTAAAATAAAATAAAAAGCCTATTGCTATGTAAAGTTTTAAAATTGTTTGAAAAAGTTGAAAGAAAAATTTTAGAAATTTTTACCTAATGTAATTATCAAGGAGTGGCAGAGATTAGTTGATACGTCATGGTGACATAATTGCATCAGCGGTCCACATTTCTAAGGTATGCGTGCATGTAAGGTGTACACAGGTAAAGGACGTCTAGATTCATTGAGCCACTGATAAACAAATTGTTTCGCACAAATGACATCACTAAGTTACAAAAATTGTATGTGTATGATTGTCCAGCCAAGTAGTATCGATAAGTGCAATGTGTTTATATGCACCTGCGATAAAATATATGGACAACTTTACTGTGCCATCAACTAATTGATACCGCTTCTTGGTAATTATTAATTATCTATTGCAATAGTTGTGCATAATGACATTGTATGCATCTCTCGTGTAAAATATATTAAAACCCTTGCTGGTTCACAAACTCTACACTCAGGCTTTAAATATGTATTGGAACAGCTGACCAGTGTGCAATTTGGTTTGTCTATAAACACAGTAATAGTATACATGATAACGGTAATGAATAAATTAAAACTAAATCTAAAACTAATTTAAGTAATGACAACATCAACTAAAACCAATTTAAGTTTCAATAATAATGACATACAATTTCACTATTTATGATTTTGGCAGTCTGAATTTTTTCCTGAAATTGATATAATCTTTAAGTAAAGTCCCTTGCGATCCAAAAAGCGAATGAAAATAGCAATTGAAAACAAACAGTCGATTTAGATATGTAAATGTAAATTTAATAGTTTACTTTTAATTACTCTCAATAGTACCTTTGTTTACCCACCAAGGCAATCACTGGCCAGGCTCTTATTGTTCATATTAAGGTTAATATGTGGTTAGTAAGTTACAAGATAATTAAAAAGAATTATTCCAAAAGTAATGCATTCCACACACATGCTTGTTTAACTAATGTTACACTAAATATTTATTCATCTGAATCTCAATCTCATTGTTGATGTTTTCAACAGATGATGACATTATTTAAGAGCAGGTAGTCAGTAGATTGTTCACAAAACTAACTTTGTAATGCAGTAGTATGGAAGGTGCCAAGCTGGAAAGAGGAAGATTCATAAAAGCACACGACAAGGAATGATACTTTACATCTGCACAAATGACATATACATAGCTACAATATTGAAGTGGGCGAACTGTTGCCACTTAGTACCAGTGGGTAGTATGCACTTCTCCCATTTTTAATTAGGACAACATCAACTAGCAACAGGACAAGCTACAATTGGCTAATTATTTATTGTAGAATTTGTATTTCTAGTTTGTTCATTTGTATACTGTATATAAGTTGTAAGTTAAGAGAAATTGATGAATTTATGCAGAGAATGTTGATCACTTAAATCCATCAGCAGCAATTAAAAGTCCATTGGTAATGAGGGCTACTATGCAACCTCTTTGTACCAGTACCTGATTTGATAATTGTAAAAAACGAATTCAATATTCTTTTCTTTTAAATGTATAATATTTATTAGACCTGATCTTGACATTAAAGAACCATGTGCTTTCCCCATCTGTTCTAGTTAGATACAAATTTCAATTGTGATAGTTTTTAATACTTTATCAATCTATACCTTTTCAACTTCAAATTGGGAACAATCAATTTCAAAATGGAAATAATCATCTTCAAATTGAGAACAATCAATTTCAAAATGGGAATAATCATTTTCAAATTCGGAACAAACAATTTCAAATTGGAAATAATCAATTTCAAGTTCCCAATTTGAAGTTGAAAAGGTATAAACATTGCACTATGTCCAATGTGGGTAAAATTTTGGTCATGAGTAGTTTTTAATCTTGGATGATAGAATGAGTGATTCTAAGGTAAGTTTCAACAGATTCAGATCTTAACAAGTTTAAATAATGCCTGTGGAACCTTAAAATTCGAAAAAACCAAATTTCGGTGTTTTCGGTTTTTTCTGGTGATTTCAACAGTTTTATTATCTGAGCATTTATCTCAATCAAGATCTCAATACCTGATGAGGTTAAATACTGATTTTCATTGAATTCCAACATATAACTTCAGAGAAAATGGAAATTTTGTTAATCAGAAGGGTAAAGTTTGGACTAGCCTGGACACTTTGGACGCGCGTTGGCGCAGAGTACTATTCAACCAAATCAACCCTTATCCCTTGTAGTGTCTTCCACTGCTACAATTGACTCGTTGCAGCAAGTCGGCTAGGAGATATACGACATCAAATATGCTCAAATTGTCACTGCAACGGAAGTTACAACTTGCATCTTAATTCATTGATGAAGTGGAACCAGCCACGAGGGAAGGAGTCCACCGTCATAAAATATACTCCCTGTGTAACTGTTTCCATGGAGAAGGTGACGGCGAAGCCTTAGGCCAATAAGGATTCTACTGTTAGATCATGGATGCCTCGTTCCATGATAGTTTGCCTCAACAGAGTTCACCTGGTTCTGATGGGGGCCATCCACCAGTCCTCCGGCTGATGGTGGCTGTGCTAGGGGGGGTAAGGAGAGGTGAGCTCCCTATCTGGTTCAGGCGAAATCTCGTTGCGTACATCAACCTGAGGTTTGGAGGATAGCACCTTCACCACTGCATGCCACACTCAGCATGCAGTGCACAAGAAAAACTAGGAGCATTCATCAAAAAAAAACCGTCAAAGGTACAGCTTTTTTCAAAAAAATTGAGAATATATTAGGTCGGTAAACGTACGTTGGGTTGCCTAAAAACCGAAGAAAAAACTAATTAATATTGCAATAGAGTAATATAATAAATCGACTTCATAGGTTTAAAAACGTTTAACGGTTAAAAGAAGTTTTTGCAAACATGTCCAATAAACATAACAGCATTGCGTATATAAATATATAAAGTAAAGGTATATTAACAGAAGCATTAAAATCAAAATAAAAAATTTATTTAAAAAAATTAAATTAAAAAAAAACGGGGTTCGATTTGGGAACAAAAAGTGTATAAACTGGTTCAAACGAACTGCATCTTGCTTCATCTCCACTAGTCCACGATGCGCACCTTACCGGGGTGTGTTTATGAAAGTAGTTGTTTCTTCAAAGAAATACAAGTTGTTTGTCACGCGCTAACCTTTAATGAGTTTTTAGGCAACCCAACGTACGTTTACCGACCTAATATATTCTCAATTTTTTTGAAAAAAGCTGTACAAACGTAATTATCAGAGATGTGTGGACAGCGTTTGAGGCACCTAAGGAAATGTCTCGTTTTGTGCAAGAAGCTGAGTCAATAGTAACATGCCAGCAAAACTCAACATTTTTATCACCACAAGCAGCAGCCCTGAGAAAGGTTAGAACATATTTATGACCAAATAAAAAGGAACTGGAAGCAGTCAGGACGTAGCAGACAGAAAGTTCTAACTTCCGTCAAGGTGACAATTTGAGCATATTTAATGTTGTATATCTCCTAGCCAACTTGCTGCGACAAGTCAATTGTAGCAGTGGAAGACACTACAAGGGATAAGGGTTGTTTTGGTTGAATAGTACTCTGCGCCAACTCGAGCCCAGTGTCCAGGCTAGTCCAAACCTGACCTTTCTCATTAACAAAATTTCCATTTTCTCTGAAATTATACGGTGGAATTCAATGAAAATCAGTATTTTTATTTTTTTATTTTATTTAAACAATAAAGCTGTTGAACTTTTTTTTTCTACATCTGAATCTGTTGAAACTTACCTTAGAATCACTCATTCTATCATCCAAGATTAAAAAATACTCATGACTGAAATTTCACCCAAATCGGATAGTGCATTTGTAAGTTTTCCTTTTGAAAAGCTTATAATCAAAACATTTTGTTGGTGGATGTTTACTAAATTAATTTTACTTATTTTGCTGCTTAATTACAGCATATTTTAAATTGAAAAATTTCTAGTTAATAAATTAAAATGTACAAAAACTGTTTACAGGGAAATATAGTTCTTAATAGCAAATCATAAACAACTTTGACAAACATTATAATCAAATTATTTTTCAAAGATGCGCTTTTTAGCTAACCCTATTTGTATAATTTCCCCTGTAGCTCCAATTCCCATAAATAAATGAGCAGAAAAAGTCACAAAACAAAATGGTATCAACTTTCATACCTACACTACAAAGATTAGTAACAACATCTACTCCTCAATCTAATGCACATTAAAATTAAATATGCTGCTAATACTGAATAACACACACTTAATAACAACCTGTTGCTTTATTGACACTGTATTACTTACTTTCATATCACATAGACCCTGAATCTGTAGGAGCTTAGCTAATGATAAAAGACTAGGTAGTTGATTCTTTGTTATTAAACATTGTCCTCTATATATAAATGAAATGAGGCATCTTAAGTCATCATAACTGGTGTTGTGAAGAATTATTACTGGATGTTGGAGAGCACCCATATTCTAGAGTATAAGAATTTATTTAATAAATTATAACAAGTACAAATGGCAATATTTATAAAACTGTTGTCATATGTAAGTAAACAACTCAGTAATACTTTCAAAATTTTGTTTATTTCACTCTTAAAAAAGGAAAGATTTTTTTACATTAAAAATAGAACAGTGTCATACAGAAGTTCTATTTATATCCTGACACAGTAAATGAAACTAAAACAACCAAAATTTAAGTAACAGAAAATAGAAACTCACATACCTGAAATAATTGTAAAAAATATGAACTACAAGTTGCTAATATAATTCTATGTGCCTTAATAACTTGATTATCAGCAGATAAAGTAATATCTGTTAAAATTTCAGATTCCAGTAAATGCGGTAGATTTCGAAGTAACGTTGTTTCATGATAATGCCAACGTAGAATAAATTGTTGATCTTCCATTTAATAAAAACAAGATACACTGATAACAAAAATTTATAAACTGCCTGGGAAACAACTGTCTACAATTATCCAGCTTTGTCTATTTATATAACAGAACTGGAAAATAAATAAGTGCCAAGGATTTTGCTTACCTATAAATATTTGGCTTACATTTAATTGTGTAAAAAAATAATTTTGCTTAAAATAATTACAATATAAAATAATGTTTGCTAATTGTTTTAATAAAATTGTAATTTACTTAAGAATTTCAAGACTAGGAAGTAACAAAACTAACGGAACAAGACTTTTCAAGTTTATCGACAAATGACGGTATTCACAAAGATTTGTACTTACAGTTAATGACAATTACAGATTATTACATTTTAGATCTCATAGCACGTTTAATTACATTCATATTATGTATCAGTTATTAATTTTAATTTAGATTTCAACAGTTTATTTCTTAAACAATCAAAATTTTATTTTTAGGTTAAGTGGAAAAGGTGTTAGTAGAATTACATTTCGTTTACATTACATGCTTTAGAACTATTTACATTATTAGATGTAAAATATAAAAAAATAAAAACATTAAGACTTATTATTAACTACTCTACAGAAATTAAACAAAAAGCTCTACAAAAATGGAACCTTAGAAATCATTTATGCTGCAGTTTATTGTTAAACTATAAATTCTTATCTGCAAATGGCAAACAATATATAGAATAACAACACAGCACTAAAAGTCTAGCAAATCATTGGCAAATGATTTTAACAATGATAAATCAATGGCAATAATTGCCAGTTGTAAAACTATGCAAATATCTTGCTGTAAAGTTTCTGTTGAGCAGATTTAATTATATATTTAATCAACCTGTAGTTGATAGTCCATCAGTTATGTAATGGCAAACTGAAGCTTACATGTAATGAGCCAGCGGTTTGGCGTTTGCTGGGAAACTTATAACAATATTATGAAACAGTTATCAGCAATCAGTAGTACAATATTAGTACAGTAATATAGCGTTGAGCAAAAGACTAACTTTTTTTCTTTTTTCAAGAAGACAAACTGATTAGGTACATCTTATGTAATTTAAATACCAGCTACTGGTTACTGTAACCATCAGTTAGTTTTTCCGTAAATATTACATACTTAACATTAAAAAAAAATTTTGTTTGTGAGTGTGTACGTCATGCTGTTCCTAAAGTTCGTTTTGTACAGCTTTCACCTAATTTGTTTCCTTATAAACATTATACTGAAGACAAATAGTTCTAATATGATGTCATTAACCTAACGACAAAGAGTAGCGTCAATCTGAGTTAACCATGGAATGATTAATTTTAATTTTCGTCTATATGCAGGATCACTTCCAATAGGATTACGTTCCAAATAAACTGTACACAACTTCTCATTGTTTTTCAATGACTCTACGCAGGTCCAGTCAGATACTTTATTGTCATTTAACTAGAAATCATCACAAATAAGTGGCATAATTACATATTTAGTTAACAAAAAAAAGCATTTACCCAAAGCTCCTGTAAATCTTTTAAATGCTCTACGTTTTCAATAACTTTAATTTGATTCTGAGCTAAATCTAATGTTTGTAACATCACGTTTCCATTCAAGTTTTCAATTTTCATAATTCCATTTTCTGACATATATAATTCATCCAACTGTGTCAACTTCTCCAGATTTTCTAGTAATGTAATACGATTACTTTGAAGGCTCAAACATGATAAATTAGTTAGTTTATCCAAATTACTAATTTTAGTGATTTTGTTTTTTCCCAGATACAAATACTGTAAATTTGTTAATCCGTCTAGATTTTTTATTTCCTAAAAAAATAATGCATTTATTTTAAATCCACATTTACTTTTCATTTTAGCATTACCCTTATTTTATTATCACCAAGTTCTAAGAGTGTTAAATTTTCTAAGTGATCTATATTCTCA
>VTPC01090951.1:125453-194975 GCA_011009095.1 Ignelater luminosus
TATTCTTTTTAATTACTAATTTTATAGCTTAAGAACCTTAATGAACTCCTTTTTTTAAATACCAAATAAGTATTTCAAATACAATTTTGATTATTGGTAAATACAATAAGAAAAAACAGTTGCAGTTGACCGTGGATTAAAATCGTACGTCAAATAAATGTTTTTGACTGTCAATATATTGGTCACAATCTACAGAGTAGTTAACAGCCACTGATTTTTCTATGATTCTCACTGCATTAATGTCTAAGTCTTCTTGTGTTCTTACAGCCACTTACACCAATTTTGCAATTGTAGATTTCTCTAAATTTGTATAATTTGCTCTTGCCAGCGTCGATTAATACATATTCAAGAGTGGTATTCAAGTATTTAATAATAAATTAATGAAATGATTGTTTCTTTATTAGTAGGAGAGTAAAAATACATAAAAGTTGTCTAAATAATAAATAGTTAAAATAAAATTAAAACATGCCAGTCAACTGCAGTCAATATTGTATCAACAAATTCTGATTTTTTATGTTAGAAATAAACATTGTTGTATCGACAAACTTTGACTTTTTAGGTTAAAAGGTAACATTGCTGCATCAACAAACACCAGTTTTTTAGGTTAGAAATATTACTTCCTGCATATGCACTTTTACACCATGAAAGCAAGTGTAAAAAGTACAAATTAGTGGAATTGTACCTTGACTAATGAACGCATTTAGGACAAAAGTGAACAAACCTAATGTTTCACAGATGTTACTGCATCAGGAGGTCTACCTATAAATTTTATCACACTAATTAACAAATCTCAACTTCTTTTTGGCATAAATTCATTTTGAAAATCTTATTATTGTCAATGTCGTACAAGCACTGAGCTGTCTCGTATTTGAAATTATTTATTCGATAAATTATCACTGTCAATCACTGTTGTTATTCTGAATCTGTCGTTTATGGGGTTTGCAAAAGAAATGGTAATGCCATGAAAGCTGAATTCTTGAGAAAGTTTCCAAATCGTCTTCAACCATCAGCAAACTTATTTAGAAGATTGGATGGGCAGTTAAGAAAAACAGGTCAAATAATACCAAACCAAATTAATGCTGGTGCTCCGCAAACTTGTCTTATACAGGGTGATTCCGAAATAAAGGGTATCCTCTTAAAGGTGGATAACAGTGTGATAGTACATACATTTGCGATAAAAAATGGTAGGTAGAAATTGCATAGTTTCCGAGAAAAATGCGATTGAAGTTTAATCGTTAAGCCAACCCGGTCCTGCTCTCATACTTTTACTTAAGCAAAAATCGATAGGGGTTGACTGACTGTCCTTGTCATTGGCAGGTAGTTCTTGCTATTTATGTGAGGGGTATAATAGTTTATCTGGTTTCTACAATGCCATAAATAACCAGTAGGAACTTTTACTTTTTAATCTGCAAACGGAAAAATACTAAAATTTTACTGTTGGTGATTTTTTTCTGTAAACTTTTGAAAAACCAAAAACTTCAATAAGCATTATGCTACATAAATAAAAATTGGTTGAATTTATTAAATTGAATTAAATATAGAGGTGATAGTTAGTAGTACCTTCCATACGCATGTTTCATTCAAGTAGTATGTGTAATCCATTGCCATTTAAAATATTTCCTATTCATGTGACTAAATAATAATAAGGGATTAAAATGTTGGTTGTGAGACTGGAGTCTAATTGTTCGTAACATAAATTTTGTTATTATTTTTTAACTGTTTTAACGAATTTCAACAACCCTGCATGTTAAACATACTTCAAATTTAAGAAGGGAAAGTTGTAAAATGTCCAGGGGTAGCTCATGATGGCATTTATTGTTTATTCTGCTACTACAGCTGTACTATTAGTTCCAAGAAAATAGGCATGTCTGGTAAATTTTCGTTCTTGCACTACAAGGGTTTAAAAACACCGCAAGTCTCCTTAACTTTCACTTTTTAAGGCGACAATACAAGAAACACTTTTCTTTTTCTAACCAGAGACGGCTTCAGTTTTTAATATTTAGGAAAATTGTCAAAATTTTCAACTTTCACGGAGCCACTTCGTTTTTTCATTTTTTGTTTTCTTTTAGCCTCACTTATTACCTATTAAAAGGATACCCTTTATTTCGGAATCACCTTGTATAACATCAAGGAATGATTGAACGAAAATTTTCCTCAACGTTGGATAGATCATAATGGCCGTATATCGTAGCCACCGCGGTTGCCTGATTTAAATCCTTTGGATTTTTTTGTGAATATAGGAAGAGATCATAAGCAACTACTAGGGAAAATCGCATTAGAAATTAAACTAATCAGGAAATCATGCATAAGATCCACAGAAAAGTTCAACGTAAAATTGTTCAAGAATGAAAACCCAAAGCAGTTATACATTACCCGTCTCTATGATAAAATCCAATAACACTCCATCAACCATATGGGCAGCATAGATGAACAATGGAGTACTTTAAAACAAAATATCCCAAAAGTATCAGAAAAAGCAATAGGAAAAAGAAGAATTAACCTCAACATGAAGAAAAGAACACTCTGGTTCACACCAGAAATCAAAGAACTAGCCAAGCAAAAGAAAGAAGCATACATCAAATACCTAAGAAAAAAAAACACCCATGAATTGGGCAGCAGATACCACAGAAAAAATAGAGTAAATGCAAAAATAAGATGAATTAAGGAAGAATACTGGGAAAACTTCTCAAAGGAAATGGAAAATGACTGGTATGGCAGACAGAAAAAAAATATGGACAATGCTCAGAAAAAAGAAGATGGATATAAAGGATACAGTACAGATAAACATATTAACGGCATTGGAATGGGAAAAATATTTCACAAACAAGAAAAAAAAGAAGAAACACATCAAACTACTATATATCAAGAAGAGATCGAATAAAATGATGAAGAAGAAATAATAATAACGTAAGGTAAAGTACAGAAAATAATATCTAACTTAAAAAATGAAAAAATCAATAACGAAATGTTAAAGTATGGAAGAGAACCTTTAGTCAGAGAATTAAAGACACTATTCACAAATACTTTATAATTCAACAAACCTGTATTTATGTGTTTCGTAGACATGATCAAAGCATTTGATAGAGTAAAACTAAAAGATGTCTGCGACATTTTAAGAGAGAAGGAAATAAACATTCAACAACTCATAATGAATATTAATGTAAACTGTTACACAAGACAAGGGGACTTGCTAAGTCCGCTACAATTTAACATAATTATAGATAAGATATTTGTAGAATTATCAAAAGACCTAGGGTACAAAATGGGTAACACATACTTCCACAGGATGTGCTGTGCTGATGGCAGAGATTGAAGACAACTTACAGTGTCTGCTCTGCAAATTTAACACCACCACCAAAAAACTAAACATGGTCATCAATGCTGAGAAAAGCAAATGCATGACATTTTCTAAAAACCTTGCAAATTCGAAGTCAATGGCAAAATACTAAAACAGGTCAGCGAATTTAAGTAGCTTGGTATAGAACTAACAAATAATGAAAGACTTTGAAGAGCAGTCTAAATGCAAATTCAAAAAGCTGCACATATCTCAGGATGTTTGAGAGAACTTATATGGAAGAACAAATATATGCATACTGAATGACCTATGGAATAGACCAGACACAGCAAAAACCACACAGATGATGCAAATGAGAATGATAAACGATAAAACCCTAAGAGACCAGGTATGGAATGAAGAACTACTGGAACAAAATAGTACATAAGATATAAAAAAAATGGAAAGAGCATGTCTCAAGAATGGATAACACCAGACTTGCTAAAAAGGCAAAAGATCTCAAGCTGATAAAGAAAAGATCAGTGGGCAGATCACCCAAGAGGTGGCGCGAATGCTGCACATTGATATCTGAGAAACAAGAGGCTTAAAAACTAAACAGGCTTGTGCCTACCGAAAGAACGAAGAAGAAGGATTTTTTTGTTTGGGGTTTTCTGAAGGAAAAGGTTTACCAAACACCTTCAAAAAATTTACAGGATCTCCAGCATGAATAATGGATAGTGTACAATTAATTACCCCACAAATGCTTAGAAATGTTCATAATGCAATATCATTGTGAGCAACTACCTGCCTGAAAGCTAACAGAGGACAATTTGAGCATTTCTTAAGCTAAGTTATACTAAGTTTAGTTTCTACGACCAATTTGAGTAAATTTGTAATTTATAAGTTTATTGATTTGTTTTAAATCTTAAATACATAAATGGTTATTGGATCTTCATAATTATTGTTTGTATGTTCTTCCTGTGTTGCCAGATTTAAAATTTTTAAATTGCTTTTTCAAGGAGCAATTATGCAACCAGAAATTCTCTTTGATAAACATTCTTATATGTAATATGTAGTATCAATTGTCGAACACCCCGTATGGTTCAAGCGAGTGTGTGAGTAGAGCAAAAAGAGGAAACTGAGCATTCTGTGTTTCTTGGGATACCCTGTACATTCTAAAAACTGATAATATGGCAAATGTGATTATATTATTAAAGCCTGCTATTGTTGCCATTTAAAAAATCATTGTTTTCATTATTACTCAGAAACAATTAAATATGTATATGTTAAAAACTTGATTGTGCTAATAAACTCAGCTGGAAAGAGTTAGTCTCGTTAACTTTTGTTAACTGATTGTTTGAATTTGTCCTGTGTTGGTGTAAGTGGCTATTGATAAAATATTAGGATGCTGATTGAATTTTAAAATAATTTACCGCAGAAAAAGAAGAAGCTGAAGGGAAGTAACTAAGATCATCATAATTATTTGATAAATTAAAATCACTATTAATTACGTTATATTTGTGTTATTTGTAATGAATGTGCATTAGTAAAGTGAATAACTGTTGAAAAATTTAAATAAATAATTCTCAGAAATTGTTGTTTACTATTGGTCTATATATATGTTGTTTCAAATAAATGCCTTTATTATTCTTAACATATTCAATCACAGTGAAACATTATTGAAGAGGATAAATCCAGAGAAAACGAAGAGGATCATTGATTGTTTCACATTTTCATTTACTTGCATTTTTATTGTTCGTAGTTTCAGATCGTGAAAAAGAAATTCTTAATCACTTATTTTAATTTAAAGTTAATATTATTCACTGTAGAATGTTTAAACTTTACATTGATTATGAAATTTCAGAAGACAGAAGATCTGCAAAGAAGATATTGAAATCTTTTTATTTGCTTTAAAGTTATCATTAACAAAGTAAAAAAAAAGAAAATTAGCGTTTTTTTCCTTTTTTAAATTAATATTTTTTATAATTTGCAATTTCGTTATATTTATTTCAAGTAAAAGCTACATTTTTTCTTTGCTTTTATTAAACATTGCAACATTGCTATTGATGTGAAGAAAGAAGATTGCGAGAATATCTACAAGGGATTGGATTTGTTCGAAGAACTATTCTAGTTAAATAAAATGAATGTTTATCAAGAGCATTTTTCTTAGATATATTAAGATTTTATTAATTTTATTATTTTCTAAGTTGTGGATATTATACAATTTTTATTTTGATAAAATGTCATGGCCTTTTCAGTTCAATAGAGGTTAAAAACCTGTATGGAAAACTATTATACTGAAATGGACTAGAAGATTCCACTTAATCTTATAAATAAATGTTGTTTATGGTAGCAGCCTAATTACTTTATCATTATTGTGATGTATGACAATTAAGTTGTATGGTATAATAGTAGTTATCAAAATATTTTTAAAGTAAATTTTAAAATGGTTCTGAAACTAAAATGCTTTTTTGGAACTAAATATTTTTTGAAGTGTATTATAAGAAGTGTATCAAACAGATATTGGAGTGTAATTTAAATATTCCCAACATAAAATCTTGATATTTATTATAATTTTGCTTTAAGTTAGAACCATTTAAATTATTTTATTCGATGCTAATCTTATATTTGAGTACTATTTCCGATGAAATCATAAAAACAATAACTTTGTTTTGTTATAAATTCTAATCTCTATTCTCTCAACATGGATTATTACGTTGACACCAACTATGTTTCAGTTAAGAAATAATTTAAATTGGTTTGTCTTGCAAGTTATCACACTGTTTATAAAAAAGTTTTTTATTACAAAAAGTTCAATAAAGACAGAACACATCTTACAATACACTTTTGAAAACATTGGATACACATGTTATTTAATTATAGTTATAAGATCATCTGATTAAGAAATGTCGATACCACAGGCTATATTTAAAAAAAATCATTGAAAATTAATTTTAATGCATATTTTCTAAATATCAATTTTAATATTTTAAATTAAATGATTGATATTATTTGATTAATATTCATATTACAAAAATATTTTGTTGAAAACACTCCTTTAGTCAGTTATTAACTATTAATAACTTTTAGAAGGCGAAGGACAACATCCAATATTTGACAGAAAAGGCATCGTTGTTAACGACAAGAAACATTTAGAAGAAAGAATAGTAAAAAAATCACCACTTAGTAGTTCCACAGAAGATGAGCCGTCAGAAAGATCTAGGTCAAACTCGTACAGTGAACGCTCTGTAGATAGTTACAGATCAGGAAGTTCAAAGAGGCGAGATTATAGTAAATCTCCATCAAGGGATTTAAGAAAAGATTCTAAAAGAAAATTAGGATATTCTTCTAAAGACTATCATAAAAACTTGAAAGTTAGTCCATATAAAGGAAAACAGAAATCAGATAGCCAAAGGGAAGAATATAGGGAAAAGAGACACTTTGAGAAAGGTGGTGTAACGAAAAAAGTTAATAGAAGCGTTAGTCCAAGTTACAGAAAGAACGAGAATGAACGTGGCCGTTATGATAACAGGAGCCGTGCATTTTCAAAAGAAAGATACTATAAAGATAAAAGCCCCAAACCAAGTACCTCTAGGACCAGTAGAGAAAGAGAGAGAAGCCCAAAAGGCAGCAGGGATAGGGAAACTGAGACTTATAGGAAAGATAAGTATAAAAGCAGCCCACGCAGAGTGGACTATAGGGACGGTAGCCCAAAGAGATATGATAGAAATAGAAGCCGGTCACATTCACCTAGAAGAGTAGGTTATAAACCCAGTGATAAAGAAAAATATTCTAGGTACTTATTGAATATATTTTTAAAATCTTTTAATAGTATATTATCTTACAGAACAAAAAGCCCGCCTTCTGTGCATACCAAGAGGTACAGCATATCACCACATAGTAAAAGGAGAAGTAGATCACCATATATTCGAAAACACAGTCCATCGCCACATTCCAAGAGACGTAGTCGCTCACCACATTTCAAAAGATCATCACCTAGAGAAGAGAGAGGTTATCCTGGACCTTCATCTTCTGGAAATAAAATTAGAAGACGTAGTGGTTCACCATACGATAGGGAAAGAGATTATCCAAGCAGTAGCAGTCATCATTCTGGTCATGGAAAACAACCATATTCCAAAAGAAGAAGTCGATCACCTTACTATAGGAAATATAGTCGTTCACCACATAGGACGGAATCAAGCTATAAATATAAACGACGCAGTCGTTCACCTTATCGAAGAGATTCTGATGGATATAGGCCTAGGAGTCGCTCACCATCTAAAAGGTTGCATAAACGTTCCGGATCTAAAGAAAGAAATTATCGTAAATCACCTTCAGGTACTAAAACAGAGTATGAAGTATTACCACCTGAATTCAATTATTATGGGGTAATTCAGTTTTTCTCTAAGCAAAAGTCTGTATTATACTGTAAATTATTTTCTAGGCAGAAGGATTTTGGATACCTGGACCAATGCCAAGGCCAGGATACATACCTAGAGGAGTAATACCATCACCGGTAGCCATCCCACGTGGTATGATCCGACCAGGTCCATACATTTTTCCAAGACCATATATGCCTTTACCTCCTCATCCGATGCACCAATTTAGGCCAAGATTCCCATCTACATACAATAGACCACCTAGACCTAGACTGACTGCACCAGCAACTGCCACAATTACTGATATAACTAGTACTGGTACTGAAACTACTACTACTATTACTGAAAGTACAAGTACAGTAGCACAACCGACATCATCAACAGCGCGTAGTGAACCTAGCACTTCTTCAAATGCAACACCGACAAATCCAGTTGTTGAAGAACCATCTGTTAAATCAGAAAATCCTGAAACTTCTGTTCGGGATAAATCATAAACAATATAAAGTTAGTTTTATAATTATTTAATTTTAAGAAAAAGTTTTGTTTTTTTGTATCTTCTAAAATATGTCAATTTTTTTTATCTTGAAATAGACGTATGGATTTTTACAGTTTACTTATTCTTTTAATATTTTATTATTATGAAGTTTATAGGTTCAACATCAATATAACAACAAATATTATATCTCGAATACTTAAATCTAAGAAGACTGTAGTTGAAGAATATTGTCGTTTATAAAGAATCCTAAGTCATAGTAGTAGAATTGAGTTAGAAATTTGTGCAAGAACTTCAGAGATTGGGCTTTCTCCACAGTGTTAACGTGTTGTGTTATTATGTTGCAGTGTTTGTTAACTAATTGCCTCCCCCATAAAGCATTTGCCCTGACAGGGTGATTTCTACTAATTTGCAATGTCAGTCTTTTTCTGACAAACCAGTGGCAATAATTGTTTTCTGATTATAATGATGCATGCTTTTAAACCAGTGAGCTACTAGAGAGGTCTGATATAGTTTATAGATCCTATATGAATTGCACTTTGTACTAGATGTATGCACTGTTGGTTGTTGATGGCTGTGCTATAGCAGGGTTCTCACAGACCTGGAAAGTCAGGGAAAATAAAATTGGTCAGGAAACTCAGTCCTTTTAATGCCAAAAGTCAGAGGAAATTGGTGTTTAAATTCCAAAAGTCAGGGAGGAAATGATGTGTGTTGTATTGAGTGGAACTAGTTTACTCATTTTGGTGCTAATTTTCTCGTTCTTGGTGTGTGGTCACTTATTTTGGTGGGCACACATTACCGTGCCTTTTTGAGGTTTTACTTTACGTGAAACAGTATCTACTAAAGCAATACAACAATAAATTATAACTTCTGGTATTTTCAGAGATAGTTAATTCTGCAACTGCGGGTAATAATTTCTTTATTTTATTATATTTTGTGAATCTAGTAGTTGCATACTTATTATTATAATAATTGGTCACCACCCAGAGCTAGTTGTGGGCCGAATGAAAAGCTAGAATGTTTACCTACCAAAAATCTCAGGACACTAATGTTTTATAATGGCAAACACTTGAAGTATTTTATTTCATTGCTGTTTTGAATGTTTACATTCCCAATTTTATTTTGCATTTTCCATATCGCTTGTAATACATATACTTACATTACCAAAATTATTAGTCAGGGAAAATACTTCACCCTTGTATGGAAAGTCAGGGAATTCGATTCCAAAATATCTGTGTGAACCCTTTCATTCATACTAGTCTGATCTCTAGCTGATCAGTTGTTCTGCCAGTGCTATATATGTTGTGATGCAATAATGAAATTTCTCATGGTAAATTTTTCTGCAAATTTGATCATTAAATTTTAATTATGTAGTCTTTGGCTTAAAAAAGGGAAGAATTCCTATAAACTTACATCTGATCTTGCTTTCTTGTCTAGCTATAGTTCTTCAAAGATTATGTGTTGGTACCAGTTTTCTTGGAATAATTTTTGAAACATGGAATATACAAATTCCGTAGTTACACAAATACATATTTGTGCTTAATTGTATTAATATCTGACAATATGATGTTTTTGGTAAGTTGGGACTACATTGACATTTAACATCTAATTTTGTTCCTTCAATAAAATAGATTTTAATTAATAGTGCTGTAAATCTCAGAAATTATATGTGAATTGTATGTCCTGCAATTTTTTGATATATCAAATCGTTAGTTAACACGAAGTTGCATTTATTATAACAAAACAATAATCTACAGAACCAAGTACTTATGCAAATTATATTAATCTGTTATATTGTTACCTATTAGTATAAAGGACCTGCAGAATCCTTATAGGAAATGGCTCTCGGTCAAAATTGTTAAAACGGTGGTAAATGATAGTCCTTATTATGTAGATCAAAAGTGTCAATGGGCACCAAGTCCAAAAAATTCTAGTTTTGGAATTACAGCCATTTAAAGTTGACAAATGCATGCCAGTGATGTGACATATTTTGTGCAAAGTTCATTCGAGCAACCTTCACATCAGAAATTCCTTATACTGACTGGTATAAGTGTTGGCAAAATGACAAATTTTGAAGATGCACCAAAAGACGTCGTATCAGCATAAAGCAAGAAACAAATTACTTTTTCTCAAACAATTCCTAAAATTTTTTAGTTTAGTTTAGTTACAGGAATTTTTTTGAGAAATGTTAACTTCACAGCTAATGCAATAATAACACTGACAATGTTAATAAATTGGTATCTATGCAATACTGTGAAAAACTTTTTTAGGTTTCCTGTAAAACTGTCTTTATGGCACTTATGTCATTCCTGTGTGTAACTGACGAAGGTGATTTGACTTTAGTTGTCCAAGTTTAGTGTCATTTCCTTACCACCGGTGCATAAAGATTACTAAGGTGACATGTAACTATTGCATTCTATATTCAAACTAGACTGCCAGATTGTTTATTCTACTTTTCTAACTGTTGTTTGGTTCACCCATAATGCAAATTTTAAATTCTCGAAAAATATAAATTTAAATAATTTCCTTATATTTATTTATTTATCAGTTACCTGTGATTTTTATAATTAAAATTAGATTTATATTTCCTTTTGATAAAACTTTAGAGTAATTTTCATCTTCTCCACAAATATTTAAATATATCAAAATGAATTGCTCACTCATAAAGCATCTATGTAAAATGTCTTAAAATTTTGATTTTCTTAGATGTTCACCAAGAAGATCTGAAACTTTTTTTTATGTAATTATAGCACTTACATCTACATTATATTAAAGATTTAGATTTTTATCTACTAGTTCACCTCATATAAGAACCTCTTAATCCCAAGTCCGTTTGTAAGCTAATACGTTTTGTATAAACATCAGTGAGTACTCAATTTAACACCCTAAAAACTCATAATATTCATAAAATATTCTCTTTCGTAGCCTCTTTGCATTTGTAATTTGTAAACCTTGGCATATTAAAATAAAGGTCTCTGTTGAATTCATCATACTATAATCAAATATGTATTTTCATGTTTAAATTTCACATTAATAAGATTTTATTATAAAATAAAATTAAAAAGGTATTATCAATAATAAAATATTTTTAATTTTAATAGAGATCTACAAACATATAATATATAAAAATAAAATGCATGTATTCGATACTATTCAACAATAATGCAGGAACTTGATTAAAATTTATTTTATAAATTAGTAATCAACCAAATAATATTTTTCATTCTTATAAACCCCCTATAAGAATATTAACTTATTTAATTTCTAAACAAACTACAACTAAATATTTAATAAGAGTTGTACTCAACACAATAAAAATAACAATAAATGCAATTTATGATTTATTGTCTATCATTATATAATTTCTATAATCTTCCAGAATAGTCATTCTGGTTACTTCTAAATTTTTTAAGAAATTAGATACTCTACAATTTTGTTCATTATTTTGAATTTCTGATGTACAACTCTTTGATGATGCAACATTGTAACATCTTTGGTACTTAAAAACAATAGCAAGTAAATGCCAAATACAAAATTCAGGCCATAAAACATCTGCAAAGAAAATATAAGTATTCTGAATTTGCCATAAAAGATAATCACTAAATCTAGTTTCGCCCGAAGTTCTAATAAGTAAATCTGGATTAGGACTGTGATTGGTATATAAACAATTTGATAAGAGCTGTTCATCAATGTCATCAATGTTTAATTGCCCGGAACTAACACCATGCACAACAGTTTGTATTGAATTTGTTATCTCTTCTCTAGAAGTGTAGGCGAATGCAATATTCAAAAAACACTTTATTGTTATCTTTGGTCATAATAATAGCTTCTGCAATCAATTTCCTAATATCCTCAGGTAACAATTCCAAATTTCCAATTACACGTATGCATACTCCTTCGGCCATCAGTTTATCTTTTTCTTCCATGAGACGCTTATATTTTTCCCTGGCAAGATCCATTAAAGTATCTACCTCATCGGAACTCCTCTTAAAATTCTCTATACTAAAAGCATAAACAGTTACTTCCTTTATACCAAGTACTAAACACCACTGTAATGTTTCTGCAAGTTTATCAAAACCTCTAGTGTGCCCATCTTTTCGTTTTAAATGTATTTTCTTAGCAAATCGTCTGTTTCCATCCATTATAAATGCAACATGTCGGGGAATTGGACCACATTTTAACACATTAATACAAAACTTTTGAAACCACGTTAACGAATTATCCACTATCCACGACATCTTTATCGAAGACTGAACACTGAACTTACTCGTACCAGTATCAGCTATAATGAGTTTATTATTATCGAATTGAGATTGGGAGAAATTCCACACGTTCTACACGTTGTAGAATATATAGCCTGTATGATATATAATCAGTCACGTGAATACAGTGGTGGAGGGTGAAGGCGTGAGCCAAAGCACGTGAACCCCACATTCTCCTGTTCTCTGTATTTAAAGTTGTCTTTATTAACACGAACAAAAAGAAAATCAGGACTCATTTATCTCATAAAATGCTTTTTTTAAAGCAGTAGTGCTTAATATGACATAAGTTGAACGATCTTTTAATAATGGTAGTACGGTTGTTTCCAAATCTCGTGGCACGCGACCTTCGATGCGCAGAAGACAAATTTTAGCCGGGTGACCCTGCATGCTGCATGTATGATTTTTACAATTTTCTATCTCTCTTTCTCTAGTAAGCTCCGCCTTTTGCGCATTTCGTGTGCCACGAGATTTAGAAACTACTCTAGCACGTAGTAGTCCCCGGCAGCGTTTCAACATTCTAGACACGGACTCGACGCTTTCCACATCTTCCGACATCAACTGTCGGGAATACGGAATCAATCGGGAGATGTGTAGAACCAGTTAGTGCGGGCTTCCTAATAATTCTGTCGTACAGTATTTCAGAATATTGAAACACATTAATTTTATTGCTGAAAAATGATAACGATTTGTTTAATAAATGCGTTCGTCTTTGGAATATTGAAACTCGACCGGGCTTTAAAAGGTGGTTATGGTGATTATGCTGAAAAGTTGGCAATACAGTGTATAGCCCATGTCCTTGGGTCGGGGTCAAGAGCATAGGGTACATCGCATTACATACAATAAACAACGTGAAGGTTAATCAATCATATTTTTAATTGATACCCAGACTTTCTATATTTTTTTAGTTTATAAATAATATTCTAATTCTTTTAATGGCTTTAAATGAGCCATTAAGATAAAATTTTCTATTTTTTTTTCTAATGAGCCATTAACGATTTAATAATTTAAAAAATGTGAAATAAGAGCTATCGAAAAGAAACCTAATCTTTTAAATAAGTAATATGTATGTGGAGAAAAAAATAAGCTATGGAGTGATGAGTTGTTATGCTACTGAGTTAAGTAATACTAATAAATAAAAGATACACATTATTTTAGTTTTATTAACTTGTGGTAATGTCTGTATTAATAATGTTAAAAATCACTTGCATGTAAAATGAAATATCTGTATCTGATTCTAGACATTTATTTGAAATTTTTTATTTTTCCCGCGCTTTTTAAATTTGGATCATTCATGATAATAAGTTTAGCCGATTAATTTAAAAAATTGAATCTGTTACATAAATACTGCCACTGTGGCTACATTTTCGTATGTTTTATATTCATAATAGTATATTATTCAACGAGCACATAATGTAGACTATTATTTAAAGAGAATGAAGTTTACACACGAGCCGAAGGCATGTAAAAACCTTCAGCACGCTATCTCATTTTATTCTTGAAATATCGAGAAAACAAGACATTTTAAATGAAACTTTGACACCATGTATCTTAAAAACAGTGCACTTTAGGAAAGAAAATTACCCGACAAAAAGGTCTAATTTTTATGTGCCTGCCAAACGTTTGAAGTCATTTTTCAAACACCCCGTATCACTAGCTAGCCATTATAATAAAGGGTTTTCCAATAAGAGGTGTTATTTTGATATTCAAAGAAAAGTGCCATTTTTTAATATAAATGATCGGATGTTTATTTCATTATAAAGAGGAAGGTATGCCGTTAATAGTGGAAAATAACATCAGGCAAATGACCACCACGACCACGCTTACAGGACAATATCCTTTTCATGAAATTTTCCATAACCAAATCGCAAAGTGGCTGCCCTATGTCCTCGATAGCCTCACGAATTCCATCTTTGAGGTCTTTAATCGACGCTGGGCTGTTGGCGTAGACCTTCTCTTTCACGTGGCCCCAAAGAAAGAAGTCGCAAGGTGTTAAATCACAAGATCTCGGTGGCCAATTGTGATCACCTCTTCGAGAGATAACACGGTCCGGAAACTTTTTCCGTAAAAGATCAATGGTTTCGTTGCTTGTGTGGCACGTAGCGCCGTCTTGTTGAAAGTAAACGTTGTCCAGATCAATACCATCCAATTCCGGCCATAAAAAATCGTTAATCATCTCTCGATAGCGCAATCCAGTCACCGTAACTGTTGCTCCAGCCTCATTTTCGAAAAAGTAAGGTCCAATGACTCCGCCGGACCATAAACCGCACCAAACAGTCACACGTTGAGGATAGAGAGACTTTTCAACAATAACTCTTGGATTTTCTGAGCCCCAGATCCGACAATCTTGCTTGTTGACGAAGCCACCGAGGTGGAAATGGGCCTCATCACTCAAGATGATTTTTCGATGGAATTCTGGATCATTTTCATGCATTTCAACGACCCAATCAGCAAAGACACGACGTTGTTGATGATCGGCCGGCTTGAGTTCTTGCGTTAACTGGACTTTATAAGCCTTAAGACCCAAATCTTTATGCAAAATACGGTGTAATGACGTTTGTGGAATGGCTAATTCCAAAGAACGATGAGGAATGGACAAACCTGGGTTTTCTTTAACACTTTCGGCTACAACAGCAATATTCTCGGCTGTTCTTGAGCGACGTGCACGGGTTTTATTCTTCACATCACTAACTTGTCCCAAGAGCTCGAATTTTTTCACCAATTTGTGTATTGCGGTCCGACAAGGTGCTTCACGGTGACCCAAAAATGTTCGAGTTTTACGAACCGTCTCTGCCAAATTTTCACCATTTTTATAGTGAATTTTAATAATTTCAATGCGTTGTTGAAGCGTGTATCGTTCCATATTTATTAATGGCGTAGTTTCTACTTGTCAAATGTCAAAAAATGATAGCTTCAAAAGTGACATCTACCGAAATAACGGGCTATTAAAAATAACACCTCTTATTGGAAAACCCTTTATTATCGTTTTTGTAACACAGCTTTTGAACCTGTGATTTTTGTCCCTAGCTGTTGCAGTGATTGTTTTAATTCAGACATATTCAGATTTTTCTAGTCAAAAGTTGAATTTTCTCATAAAAACACTATAATAGTTTCAATTTTTAAACTGAAATGAAAGTGAGGTTATATTTAATATCCAACACATAATCACCTAGCGGACTGCTTTAAAATAAAAAAATGCATGTGGTCTATTGGTTTGACACGTGTTACGTCAACCATTCTTTTTTTGTATTTATCGAATGTTAAAGTTAACAGTGTGTTAATTTAGATTATTTGCAAAATAAAAAGTCTTTATGTACAACCGTGAGATATATCTTATAAATCGCACTCTCTGGGATAACGTAATGTTTCAGATTACCGCACACGTGCGATAATATTTTCAAATTTGTTTACTGTTTACACTGTTGCTAAGTGCGTTGCTATCATTTTAAACAATGAGATTCAGCTGTTACTTTGAATTAATGTTCACAAAATCTTGATCGAAAGTAGTTAGTCCATGATTGAGAGCAGCAAAAATGATTTCATTTGCAAAAAATTCAACGGTTCTACATAAAATTTTGCACACATTTCGTGGGATACACTATTATCGCACTCACATGATTACGCAAAACTCTGGCTAACGCCCTCGTTTGCGCAATTTCCATGTTCGTGCTATAATAATGTGTGTATCCCACTTATTGCGTAAATAACTATTATCCACAATCAACTTATAATTGGATTTTTATCCACACTTACATATGAACCGTTTTAACTAACATTTTATCCACTAGTGGAATAAAATTATAGTTTATTCCACTGTTACTAAAATGGAATAATAATTAAAACAGATCATTTAAATTTATTGCATAATTACTTATTGACATTAACATTTACATTTAAAGTAACACACAGATCCCCGTTTGTCATTTTGACTTCGTTGTCATTGATGCGCATCTTTTTCTCGACATTTTTGAAAATCCTGACATCTGGCACAGTTTTTGTTATTGTGGATAAAACGTTGTATTGCATTCCTGTTTTAGTCGCGTTTTATTCACTTAAGAAAATTAGACGCTCGAATTGCGTTCTCGCGTTTAAACATTCTTGCGTGGATAAAACGCTGTCTAAAACACTCTTACAATAAATAACTATTATTAACGAATACATATTTTCTTTAAAATCCTCCATTAACAGATTTTATTTTCATGCCAGACTTTGTTACTAATTACAAATGTTAATCTCAAAATGAAAAGTTAGTATAATCGACGTTTTGTGCGTGACATAAAAAACTGAAAGACTGAAGGTGTAACAACTCAATTAATTTTAAAATACACGCTATTAAAAACAAACTAAATGCTAATATGAACAATAGATTATACATAAATTGAATACACTTTTTTGCACAATCCGGCGTTTTTATTTTTGTATTAAGTGCAGGAAATTAATGGGCGCGTTTAGCGAACGCAACCGTTGCCAGCTATTAGTGTGCCTACTAGTAGCGACTCTCTGAACGAATTTGTTGAGTAGACGCTGATTTTTTCGCTGAGATAGGTTGAGTCAACACCACCTTGAGTGCGGTTAAATTCAGATTAACGCCAACGTATATCGTTGTGGGAGTATTAAGCGGTTGCGTTCAGAGAATTGGCAACGGTTGGCAATCATCAAAACTAAACATGTTGAGCGCTAAAGAGCGCTATTAGTCAACGGTTGTGTTCGCTAAACGCGCCCAGTGTTTTTTTGTAGCGCATGAGAATGGCATTTTTGTCGAGACCGTTAGGTCGAGGCAAAAAAGTCATTCAAATGAACCGGTAAAACGTACTTTACCGCCATCGTTGCTTAAATAACTATTGAAATAAATATGTAAATAGTAGTAAATACTAAAGATAACTTTGTTTTACCCTACCACATCTTTGGTTTTACCTCCAATCTATCACTCTATAGGGGAAAACGTGGGGAAAGCCAAAGCCGGTTGAGTTGAAAGAAAGTACCGACACTAAACAAAAGACGATAGTAAATTATACTCAATAATGATTTTTTCTTCGCTGGAGGCTGTTGTTTCACTTCAAATTTGACAAGTTTAAACGTCAGTTAATAAGATTGAGATTATTAAAATCTAAACTTCAGGAAAAAGTAATTATTAATACCTTGTTGTTGTAACGTTCTTTGTGATTTAATTCTTTATAAGAAGTACTTAAATTGTATTTCTTCGACTACTCTTGTTTTGTGTTACTAAGATTCTAATAAAATCATTATTCTGAATTTTAAAAATTTATACTGGGTGTAAAAAGACCACTTCTTTTCTATAGTGCATTTTTTATTATAGAATTTAGAGTAGGCCTATGACACAATTTCTATAACAGTGTGTATGACAGTTGATGCTGTTCCTGTTCTATACGCTGCTGTTCTCACTAAAAAAGTTACCAGCAAGTCATCACTATAAAGGCTGATTTATAAAGATGCAGTCGCAGTTGCTGATGTTGCCGCTGTCGTAATATGAAGTCGCAAAGCGTTGCGGCAACCTTAACGTGACCTTTGATTATAACCTCAAAGCTAGAATTTAAGTTGTTTTTATAAGGCAGGACTCTCACAGAATTATTTCTTGGGTTGTCTTCGATAGGTTCCGATAGGTCAAAATTTCAAACAAGCGTACCTCTCAGTCGTTCTCTCACTGCATCTTGACCTAAGAAGATAGTAGAATGAACGTAGAGCGCATGCATACCCGCATCGGAAAAAGAAATCAGATTTTTAAAAACAGCTTATATGCTAGGTTATGTTGATTTGTTATTGTTATCACCTGCGAGCAATGATATATAGCTAAAAACAAATAATGGCGGAACGCTGATAGTCATATTACACATTTATTATATAACATAGATTTTTAAAAGAATATTTAGAACCCTCGGAGTGGAACACAGTCCGTTATAGCATCGAAACAAGGATTTGTTTATTTTTTTAAAAGCCGTAATGTTGCAGGAAATCCCAAGGAATTCCCTATTAAAGCATACAAACGTATAGTTCAGTTTTTGAATTTAGACAGTTCTAGTTAAGAAATGACCGTTGTCCGTAGTAGAATAAGGGGCTCTGCACACTGCATCACGGTCGTCCAGAAAGTTCAAATTAGAAATCCGAAAGTGAATTATTTGAAATATGTTTTATTAGTAATGCAGCATTATTACAAGAGTTATAGTCCTTTCCGATCGTTTATCATTCCTTTTTTAATGTGTATAACGCAGAACCATAAGTTAGAAAAGTAGATTTTAAAGAAATTAAATTATTTTTATGTTAAAGGATTTGAACCGTGGTGGGTTAACAATTGGCAGACAGGTAACCGTTTTATAATTCTTTTACCTGCATCGTTTATCTTTCTAAACATAAATGAATAGGAAAAGGATGCATACAGCAACACAACTAACGAGTATACGCTTATGGATGGCATAATATACAAAGCATGGGCTAAAGGGAAATAGAAGATTTTAAGTTCTGGTGGACTTGTGCAGTCAGGATAATCCAAAACGGGTCTAAATTTAAAAATTGAACTATAATACGGTTTTTTTAGGCGATCTCGAGGATGTAAACAGACCCCGGGCGATTTGTTGACCGTTCGAAATCTTGAGTTGTTACAGCTGAAGCTGGATGTGTGTTGGCGAATATTCATTTTCTTACTATTATGATTATGATAATGACTGTTATTGTTTATGTATTACTTTATAAACAATGCCAAAATCATGACCAGAATTAAACCCTTTCTGAGGTTCATGTGAGGTTATTTAATTACAGGAAAATAGCGGCAAATTCAAAATTTCGTTTGCCCTATAAGAACCTTAGTGAGAGAGGTTGTAGAACTCCTTCGATAAGTTCTAATCATCCTCTTTCGGTCAGCGGTTAATAGTAATCTATCGAAGGCGATCGAAGGTCTGTGAGAGTCCTGCCTAAGTGGTTCTGGGGTTTTCAACAATATCTTATTATTTACATTGTTAATAAAGATTATCATTACAACAGGTAGATACTAAAATAAAACGGATATAACCTTGCATCTTGAGTGGGAGGAGTTCATCCAAGTGAACTAAAAGTGTGCGTATAAACTACTTTTGGTAAATTTGCTATTGGCAACATGGTTTTTGATTTGACCTTGAGCAACCGCAGTCGCTGAAGTTCAACCCTCGCAGGTTCAGCGTGTTGCGTTGCGACGCACGAGATTTTATAATTAGTGCATATGGTTACATGCATTTAGTTTCAGTGGCAACGTCAGCGACTGCGACTGCGTCTTTTATAAATCAGCCTTCAGCCTTAAGGGGTATAGCCTAGTCACAAATTAGATCCCTAGTCATCACATTATTGCATATTTTTTGTACACTGTAAAAATGAACTTAAATCACAGCCTACTCTGAATTCTATAAAAAATGCACTGTACAGTCGGATAATGTGCCATACACATTTGAATAGTAAATTTTTAATGTCCAATTATTTGCTTCTCTAATTATCTTAGAGCAAAAGGGCACATTATTTTTTTGTAAAAACAAGATACCGCATCATTGCTTTTTATATTTCTTTTCTAAAGTTGGAAATATTAATAAATTAAAATGTTTAGTTTTAGGATAATGAGATATGCACATTGGAATCATTTTAACGAGATATTGCTTGTTTTTTGTTAAAAAGATTCCAGTGCATATCTGATTGCAGTATCGCCAGACGTGGCGATTTTTCTGCAGATGTTTGTTTAAAAATGCACATATTTTATTAGGAATTTTTTTACTTTACTTTTTTGTTGTGCGAAACAGTGTAAAAAACCAAGTTTAAACCAGTTTAAAATAAAACTTTTTAAATTAATTTTAGAAAAGTATCATCTTTAAAATTAATTTTATGATTAATAAATCAGTAATTAATAAGATAGTTAATAGAATTAACTTAAAAACTTGATTTAATAATATTAAATAAATTAGTATCATTTTTTACTTAAGTGACTGCTACTGAATATGTCCCACATTTTTTATACTTCTGTTTAAAATTTTGGTTGTGTATTACATGTTTGTATTTAAATTAAATAAAATAAAAACAAGTTTTTTTTAATAATTTCTATCTAAATGGGGAAAAGTGATGGTAAAATTTGTTGGAAACTGGAGGAGAAATGAATTCTTATATCTGGCAACACTGTTTGAATCATAATTTAGTTAAACTTGGCAATGTTCCAAAAGTTTCCATGACGTCTATGACGTCAACTTTACGATCTTCTCTGAAAGGAAGGAAAACGGCTGTTGACGGCCATTTTGTTGGAATAATCAACGCGTGGTTGTGCAAAATTGACGTGAATTTTTCCAAGAAAAAGAAATAAAAATTCATAAAAATAAATCCATAAATAGTCAATAATAGAGCATACAATGCCCAAACCTGGGAAATTTAATAATTCCGGATGGAAGAAACAATACAATGGTAATGACACTTATTTTGCGTACAAGTTTTATAATAATTAGTGTTTTTGTTTATAGAACACGATAATAGGGTTGAGACTGGAGGAAATCCACGTAGAGTTATCTTCAAACATAGTCGATTTAACAAGAAGGGTCATCAGAAGGATTGGAGCAATTCACTTCGAGCTCATCTTGAAGATGAAGATGTTGATATGGGCAGTAGTGGTTTTAGTGGTCATAAGAAATTCCATAAGAAAAATGGTGGGCGACCAGGTTCTCCTGCACCACATAAAGGTGGTAAACGAAAGTTATTGGAAAGTCCTACCAATTGGTTTCGAGTAACGGTAAGTCTTGATTATAGGATATAAATAATAAGGTATTGATTTTCTCTCATTCTTTAGCTACCTTTTGGTAATAAGTATGATAAAGATTATATATTACGAACATTATTGGAACGAGTTGCACCTCTACCGTTCTTGCCAATATCTGTAAGTTTAAGATAGAATATACTGATATTTTAAAGTAATGTCTTGATATTATTTGTAGTGGAATGTAAATGGCACAGTTGCAACATTCTACGTTGATGATTACAAATTGGCAGATAAGCTACACAATTTGGATAAACAAATACAATGTCCTGATGGTTTTCGCCTAGGTATTCGTGTTCATAGTGGCTCACCAAACGTTGATGTTAATGCTAATATGAAAGAGAAAATGAAATTGACAATGGCAAAACGCTATAATGCAGTTAATAAAGCATTGGATTTAACACGTTTTCATGCCGATCCAGATTTACAAGATCTGTTTTGTGCATTGTTTAAACCAATTATTTTATTATCAGTGATAGATATTATTTCTGAAAATATACCTGAGATAGAAGCTATAAATCTGAATGAAAATAGAATCCAAGTACTCAGTCATTTAAGAAAGCTTGATAAAAAATTGCCAAACCTTAAGATTTTACATTTGGGTAACAACAAGGTAAGTAAATCAAGTTTTCCTTAATTTTAAATTTTTATTTATTTC
Source organism: Ignelater luminosus (assembly GCA_011009095.1). Classification (NCBI taxonomy): domain Eukaryota; kingdom Metazoa; phylum Arthropoda; class Insecta; order Coleoptera; family Elateridae; genus Ignelater; species Ignelater luminosus. The sequence goes on from VTPC01090951.1 coordinate 147,284, forward strand.
TTAATTTAGGTACGTGATATAACTATGTTGGATTCATTGATGGGGTTACCATTGGTTGATTTAGTGTTGGATGGAAATCCTTTATGTGATAAATTTCGGGACCAGAATGTTTACATAAGGTAATATCGTAATTATCATTTATTTTTTAGTAATTGATTGGAAAGATTGGATTATGATGAAATTTTGAATAAAGTGGAAATTATTATATTAATTTTCACTCTGATGTAAGTCTTATTGTGATTATATCGAAAAACAACACAACTGAAGATGAAAATGCAATTCATTATGGTCTTATCAGTTTTGAAACTTAGCCAAACGATTTAATTTGTTAAAGTAACAAATTAAATCTTGAGTTGATGTTATTTGAATAGCTTGCAATACAATATTGACCATGATATTTATTATGTACATTTTGATACTTTCACACCGTTTCTTTAAATTTACAAAGGTGTGCATTATGTTTAATGGTAGTGATCAATTTATATAAAATGATTGATATTCTACAGGGGTTTCTATTTTGAGTATATAACCTTGTTGGTTCTGGATAAGTTGTGTAATTAAATAATCATTCCTAAAAGACAAAAAAAAGTCTTGAATAAACAAAGGAAAAAACAAACAAAAAATCTTTGACAAACAAAAGAAACAAAGAAAAGTTTCATGTAAAATAAAAAAAAAAGATCAAGAGGAAATTGTAATAAATGGGATTTTAATTTTAAAAAAATGCAAAGATGCTTCATTAGAAAAAAGAAATATCTTGCTCCTCATTCCTTATCAGAAGTCCTTGAAATTCCAAGTATAAAGCAGGACCTGCAGTCACTGTGAAAAAGCATTGCAAGATTTTGCTTTTCACTAATTGATTCTTGACTGTATTGCACCACAGCATAAATATGGTTGACAAATAACATTCTTCGTCAACTTTAATGTTGTGCAGTTCTTATTTAAAGAAGAATCTGTGTCTGCAGATACGTTATCAAATGATAACAAGTTAGTCTTTATCCATCTTCGATGTAGAGTTCTAAAATGAACTCTGTTACAAACTGTTAGGAGAGTAGCGCTTTCTTTTCCTAAAAACAAAACAAAAAAAAAGAATCAAACAGAAATGAAAAACCATTCTCTTTACTCCTACCTATATAGTCGTTGAAGCGTCGATCTTTTATTATTATTAAATCCTGTTTGTTACAATGTTCTCTTTAAATATTGAGACAAAACATTCAAAAAAAACAAAGGGAAAAAAGACGGGGAGTGGTTGTTTATTTATGCAACAATGTATTTGTATTTGTTTGCTGTTTTATTGCTGAACTATGCATAATCAAAGAAAAACACCCCTTGAGACTATCATTTTATTTATATTGTGATTTAACTAATTTTCTTTTCAATAAAATACCTTATTAAGTTTGAATTAACGGTGTTTCATATCTTTATGTAAATATATATCAGCGATCAACATGTAATTATAAATCTTTGCATGTTTCTTTTCCACTAATATCAATTTTTAGTGTTTTGCTTTTGTTTGTAAATCTAAAAACGTGTTGTGATGAAAGAATTCACTAAGAACATACTGCATAATACAAATACAAATATAAAAACCTAAAAGAATATGAAATTAAAAGTTTTTAAAAGCAACATGTGATGTGTTTTGAAAAACTACCCCGTTTTATAAGTTTAGCTTTACCACAATAATGAATACAAATGCAGTCTTGTTTGCTATGAAATCACAAATTTTAATTTTACAAGATTGCATCTGTTTTGTAAACTTAAATATATCAACATGCTAAATGAGCATAAAGTAAGGTTAAGCTGTATTAATCTTTATTTACCACATAATTATGCAGCTGTAACTGTTCATTAAGTGAAATTCTTTGAACATTATAAAAAGTATTTCAAAAGTTGTGCTCAACATTTAAACTAAAGAACTTAAGGTCGTTATTGTGTTGCTTTGCTGTTGTTGCGAGAATGTTCGCAGGCAATGCAGTGTCTAATTTGGCGTGTGGGCTTTGTGCTCGCCCGCTTCCTCCTCTTCTTTGTCTACAGTGAAGTCAGGAAGAGATTTCCAAAGGTCACCAAGTTGGTAAGTTCCATCTGAATATTATATTAATAATTTCTAATTGCTTACTATTACAATGCAGGATGGAATCGTTCTTCCACCACCTGTAGGATTTGACATTCCAAATGAAGTAGTTTTACCTCCTAGTCAACAAACATACCTATGCAGTGGAGAAGCTCAAGGCATTGTACGCCAATTTTTAGAGCAGTACTTCTTAATATTCGACAGCGAATCAAGGCAACCTTTGTTACAAGCATATCATGAAAATGCCATGTTTTCTATGACATCCAATTATGCATATGGCCAAAATGCAAAAAATTCTAGTTGGCTGAATTGGTATAATACTGATAATCGCAATCTACTACGTGTACAAGATCGTGATCGTCGACATAAACTTCTGCGTCAAGGACAACTTTCAGTTGTGTCCTTTCTTTCAGAAATGCCCGGATCTAAACATGATATTCACAGCTTTACTGTTGATTTACAATTGTTTACAGTGAGTTTATAATTTGTAATAATTGAATAAAATTTTAATAAACCTATATTTCAGCCTCAAATGCTGTTGTTGACAGTAACAGGAATGTTTAGAGAACTTCGTAGTGGTCATAAGACTGCTCCTATTCGTTACTTTCTTAGAACCTTGGTAATAGTTCCAGCTGGTAGTGGTTTTTGTATAGCAAATGAACAATTGTATGTTACTAATGCAACAGAAGAACAAGCAAAGGTACATAATTCAATTAATTGTGATAGAATTTATTTAATAATTATATTTGTGTTGTATTTATTACAGAATGCATTTAAAACTCCAATTGCTGAACCGACACCTACATCGACACCAACACCTGCTCAAATTACATCAACTACAAGTGCTGCTACTGTAACAGTACCTCCAATGCTTGATGACAATACTAAACAACAAATGGTACAAGCCATGGCACAACAGTCAGGAATGAATCTCGAATGGTCCCAAAAGTAAATATATCTTTGATTAATCTTGAAATCTTCAATTTTGCTAATTTAGGAAATTAAATTAAAGCAAAAACACTATTTTTGCAGGTGTTTGGAAGAGACAAATTGGGATTTCAATCGAGCAGCATTTGTCTTTACAGAATTACAAAAGCAAGGCACGATACCAGCTGAAGCATTTGTTAAATAATTTATTTTTGTAAAAAACTCTATTAGTATTAAATTTTTGTTAGCACCTACCATGTAAGTGTAAACCTTTTTTAATGTCAGATTAAGAATATATCTTTGTTGTTTCTTTCATTATGTACTGCAATTACCAGAAATATTTGACAAATGATCATGTACAATATATATTCTTATTAATAATTTATACTTAGTATTAGATGTAAGGATTCCTTTAGATATTAGAAATGTTTGTTAAATACTACTGGTAGTTGCATCGTTTTCTTGTTAACAACTATGTAAATACTTAAAGAAAGTAGCATTTTTATTTTTCAATATTTTTGATGGGAATTGCAAATTTAAACAGGATAATGTAAATAAAAAGTATGACATTTATTAGTATCTTGACTATTTTTATAAATTTATAGGAATGATTTAATGCTTTAAGTAATTATTTAAGTTTTTTGTTTTAATTTGAAACGTGGGGAAATACATTTGTCAACCAATCAGAACTGTGATTTTAATATTTCTCAATAAACTTTACTTTTATTGGATGTTATTTCTTAATTAAAAATATCGAAATTCTGGAAAGCTAAGAACTGAATTACTAAGTTCATTAGATGCACCTATTGACAGAGGTGGAGTATCTGGATTTATACATCAGGGATTATATTTGTGTGAAAAGAACAAAAGAATAAAAACAAGTATTTGTTTTTCGATTCTGGGACATTTCGGGACGATTTTCTTTTGCAGGAACAAGATTCTCAAATCGATACAATCCCACCGAATCAGGACTTATGGTAACCTTATACGTGCCTTGTACAAATGCTGCTGCTTCAAACAAGCATACGATTCTGTACCTATTCTTTTATTAATGACGTACTCATACAGTGTGCAAACCTGAGGTTTTGAGTCATTTTAAATATACCCAAGGAAAAAAATCAAGTGGGGTGATATCAGAAGATCTTTCCTATCTATCTATTAGGAAAGACTTCATCTAGGTATTCTCTAAAACGAATTGAATAATGTGGTGGTGCACCATCCTGTTGATACCAGACATTAAAACATTAAAATTTCAAGTTTAATTATTTAATTATTAAATTCTCCATATCTCTAAAACTACTAATTTTAAATACCATATGGGGTATTACCCTTACTGAACTCAGAAAAAAATCTACTTTTTATTTCTGGCTAAAAAATAAGGGGGTTCCATTAAAAAAAAGTCGATGACGTCATAGGTCCCAGAGTAGTAAACTAAAAAATTAAAATTAACATCTATAAAATTTGGAGGAAAAAAAAATATCAATTTTATTTCTTACTTTATTTACACACTGTGTAACTGTTACATTATTTTAAAACGTTGGAACCCGTAGTTATTAAATCTAATAGGGACTATTGCCTAAAACTGAGCGGTTCTGTTAAATTTCCATGCTAGCATGTGTAATAAGTTGCAGTCATGAAAGACCAGAGTGGTCCAGAATAAACACAGAAGTTACTTTTATGTAGAATATAAAACCCGCTCTCTATATTTTTTTTTTTATTAAATACTACTACATCTTGTGTGTACTAGAATCCCTTTATCTTATCATTGTCATTGGTGTCTCGGTATATTTCTTTTTGGCCGTTTTTTCTGTAAAATATAGTACGATTTGTCCCGAATAAACCGTGGAATGCTACTCAAGAACAGGCAACATCAAAACAATAAAAGGTGTTTGCCTTCAAATGTTAAAAATGAAAATAAATTGGGAAAAGCTTGCTTTGGAAAACGTTACTATGGTTATGGATTTACAATTTACTTTTACTGCTGGTTATCACTTTTGCTGACAGAGAAAAAGTAAACTTTTAACTTTCTGTATGCAGTCACCAAATGTAGTTTTCTGTTTAAAGAGAAAGATCGTTTATTTCTCCAGTGGCATATGTTTTTTTTCAGAGAAATATGCTTGAACCACCTTAACATCTTTGCCTATGATGGAAATGTATCAGTATAAAAATGTATAAAATTAGGTACTTCTAACTTGAGATATAACCCATATATAAGCTTGCAAGCAAGATGATATACTTTATGGTAAAAATTACACTAGCATCTTGGTTTATGTAGTTTCTGCAGGCAAGCAGCTGTCTATTTGCAAAACAAGACCCTATATATTTTAGGTACGTTTTGACACAACTTTAAACATTGTTAACTTATACACTCAAAATGCACAGCAAAATCCATCAGTCTCGATTGTTCATGTTTTCTAGTTCTAAAACTGTGAGTCATTACTTTTGTCTGAAGACTTAGCCAGCCTTGTTCCAATATCTTGAACACAGATAGGGAGGTCTTTTGGCAGTGGTCCTACTTCAATACAATTCTTTTGATGCCTCTATATGTATTGCTTTTATAATTAGAATAATAATTTTCGTGGTACAATGTATCCTCTATTTCGCTGTACCCAACTGCTCTGCGGGGCTTATCGTTATGTCACTGGTTCTTAGGGGAAACCTTTGAATCATGACAGGCTAAATGAAATAAATTAAGTCCCAACCCACTAAGCAAAGTGAACTTGCAGAAAATCTCATGTAAACTTCTATCAGCAACTGCAAGTTACAGTGTGAATTAGTTGTGAATTTAAAACAAATTTGCTGCAATTGGGGCCCTAAACTGCACGTTTATCTCAAAATGCCAAAAATCATCCTAGTAATAATGATGACGATTGACGATGCGACGTCATTATAGAACAAACCGAGTAAACACTGATAAACACTGTAAATACAACGCGCGGATGAACCACGTCTTTACTCAATGACCATCAATGACCACGTGCACAAACGGTCTTCAAAGGTTGCTCGGTAAACTACGGCAACTGACGGCAACCGCTAGCGCCCATCAGAAGCATAAACGCATGTCTTAATAAATACTTTACGAATGTAAACTTATTGCAAACTTATAATTGTAAACTTTCTTCACCAAATTTGCTGTAAATCCATACTGAAAACTTAAAAACAATTTTTATGTGCAAGTTAACAGGAAGTTTCTTAATGTAAACTATGAAAAAATTATTCGCAAGAAACTTCCCACTAGTTACTTTTTGCAACTTACAAAAATTAAGGATAATAAAGTTTGCTGCAAATAATTGTAAGTTACAATGTCTAGTGGGCTTCAAGAGGTGTTTCCTTTGCAGACTTTACCCTATAACAATGAAGACCGCTTTGGTAGTCATGCAAAGCCTCCCCCTTATCTATGACCTTGCCCAATAAGACCAAGATGAGACTCAAGAACTGCGACTCACAGACGACCATATCCGCCTGAAACTTTGAGGCAGCTGTCTTCACTTCTTCCCCGCCGTCAACTATATGGGAATGATAAGTGCAGTAGAGAAGCTCAATTCTGATTATTTTACGGTGCGTTGGACATTGTCTGAGTTGAACTGTTTATGTATTTCTACTTGTAGATTCCGCCGCCGGTACATGCAAGACTTGAATAGTTTTTTCTATGTAACTTTTGTGAAGCCTACCATTGCAAGTTTAAGTCTAAATTTGTTTTTAAATCTAAGGGGATTCTAGTTAGCCATAACATAACTTTTCAGTCTTTTTCTCACTCAACCAACAGCTTCGCTTTAGAACTCCGTACTAGTATAGGGCTTTAATTTGAAAACTTTCCACCTTGAATAACTCTTTAATTAGTAAAATTATCAAAAACCGCTGAAACACGTCGATTTTGTTCTAAAGAGAGGCATTTAGTAACCTATTCTAATTAGTTGGGAAACTTTCACCCTCCTCCTCAACCACCCCTACCCCAAAATCTTAAATGGCACTACCCCATGTGTGATATATCATTTTAAAGGTTATAAGATTTTCAATCTTTTACATCAAAGAAAATTAAAATCAACCTAGCCGTTCGTGAACTACAGACAGAAATGTATTTAATTTCGTCAATACATTTCTGTCTCTAATTCACGAATGGTTCGGCCGATTTTTAATTTTTTTTGATGTACAGAATTGAGAATTTTATACCCTTTAAAATGATATACCACAAATGGGGTAGTACCATTTAAAATCTTGGGGCAGAAGTGGTTGCGGGGAGGGTGAAAGTTTAATAAGATTTTAAACAGCATTACCCCATGTGCGATATATCATTTTAAAGGGTATAAGATTCTCAATCTTTTACATCATAGAAAATTAAAATCGGTCCAGTCGTTCGTGAACTAAAGACAAGAATGTATTGATTGAGTTAAATACATTTCTATCTCTAGTTCACGAACGACTGGGCCGATTTTAATTTTCTTTGATGTAAAAGGTTGAGAATCTTATACCCTTTAAAATGATATATCACACATGGGGTAGTGCCATTTAAGATTATGGAGTGGGGGTGGTTAGGGGAAGGGTGAAAGTTTTCTAACTGATTTGAATAGGTTATTAAATGTCCCCCTCCAAAACAAACTCAACGTGTTTCAGCGATCTTTGATAATTTTACTAATTAAAGAGTTATTCAAGTTGGAAAGTTTTCAAATGAAAGCCCTATAGATCTCCACTTCTTCACTGAGCCATATTTTACCTTTAGATTCACAAGGTAAGCACCAGCAACGGAATGTAACCATACTTCACGACACTGGCATTAATAAGGTAGATTCAAAAGCTACAGTGAAGGGTGATATAAATCGAATTCCAGTTCAGCCGAGTCTCCTTATTGTAAGATTTTTGAAAAACTAGTAGAGACACAGGGCATTAACCTACACACAGCATAAGGACATTGTCCCAAACCAACATTCCAATTGACAGTCTTTTAACTGTAGATTTTTCTCTTTTATTTAATACAGTAATAAAACAATGGTAGGTAGATTTGCCACGCCGTGCCGCGGCCGAACAGATAGAGCAATCGCTTGCAATTGTCGTGATATTCCAAAAAAGGGGAAAATTCTTCTAAGTTGGCAAGTTGTCCACAGCACTCTGTCTTCACAACTTACCTTGTAGTGCTTGTAGACAACTTGCCAACTTGAAGAAATCTTCTCTTTTTAGGAAATATCAAGAGAATTGCACGCGATTACTTTTATCATCTGTTCGGTGCGACAAGCATAGAACTTGTGCGCTTAAATCGGTCTTGATGGCTTTGGAAATTGGACCTTACAATAAAGGGATTATTCAAATAAATACATTTACGCAAAGAATCTAACTTTTGAAACTAACAAGTTTGCATTGGAGTTCATATAGTTGGTATCGGGCTATTGCTAATGCTAAATCTGGATGTAACGTGAAAAATTAGTGATCTAAATAAGGTACGAAAAATGTCCAAATGTAGTATAAATATATTTAATTACTTAATTGTAATTCTTTTTTAAGCCCACTTAAAGTTATCTTGAAATGCTTACTTATAACGTCAATTTTTCAGTGATTCAGACAATGGCACATTTGAAAGATCAGTTGCTCTACCTCGTCTGGAGTGATAACATTTACGATTTGCATCTTAACTGAAAAAGAGTTTTGGTTGAGGTTGAATTGGATTTAATATGCTTTCCCATTAACGAAAGCTGAGAAAGTCGATGCCCTGGGGCAGTGTTTTCTAACCTTTTTCTATGGTGGTGCACTTGTTATTAGTCATTTTATCACATTTGATTATTAAATAAAATGACAAAAATGCAGACAATAGTACTAGTCTTCTATGGCAAAAGACATAGACAGGCTCTTTAGATCTAATAATTAACCTTCTCAACCTACTAGGATTTAGGCATTGGTTTCACTTTTACCTTCTATTAGTTAATAACAGGAACACTGTGGTAATTCTAGAACTACCTGCCTAATTCTTTTCGAGGGATTAAATATAATAAATAGTAACAATAATCTTGTATGAGTTTCATGGTGCTGGTGCATGTTGTGATCTAGAAATTCAGGAAAAAGATATGCCTGTTGTGTGGCTAAATGATTCAAATATTATCTGCCAGAAACGTGTATGAGTCGAATCTTATTTTTAAAATAAGGCCTTATGAGTCGGTCGGTGATGGGATGTTTTTCATTAGTTCTACCACAGATTACATCCGTGGTTCTACCAAAAGTGCTAATGGACATTTTTAGGACACGTCGATTTCATTTTTACATATCTTAAATAAGATTTTAGGTTTATATTTTAAGAATTCTATGACAATATTTAGTTTACAACAGTTTTATGAAATGAGAAAGTTGATCTCAGTAGGTCTTGAAATTTGTTCGCGATACACAAAGTATGCAGAAGTGTAGTAATTTTTGAATAATGACTACAGACTTAGAAGAGGAAGTCTTATACAGTTATTGACATACGAGAAGTCACGGCTTTATTTCAGTAAGTGTTGAAATTAAGAGGAAAAAGAATATCTTGATTATGGTTTTTTAGAAGAATTTACAGTTGAGGGTATTTTAATTCAATTATTGAACTTTTTGCCAAATCGCCCGTTTATCATTATGAAAGCCCAATCTGTCTGGTGACATAGTCATAAATCGAAGCTACGTACAATTAGTAGATTTTAACTATTGTTGATATTTAAATCAGTTCCTACTTTACTTTTAATGAACACCGATAAGGACCTAAATGAATAAGTTATACAGATAAAATATAGTTGGAGGGGATAACTCTATACATGGTTAACGTAACGATGCGTTTAAATCAGGATTTTTAATATTTACTGAAATTCTTGTATTATATTCAGGCAAAAAATAACAGTTTCTTTCCAACATAACAGATGTCACACATCAAAAAACTGTATGGCCTTAATATAACATGAATACCTATAAAAGCTACGATAACAATACACCTATCCTACGAAGAGAAACCCTTAAGAACGAAAAATAAAACGTTCAGAAACGAAATGGTCACTAAAATGAAGATTAAGTGGTTGCAAGGGTGAAGCGTTCAAGTAAGAAAATATTTGAGGACAAAACACACACCAATAATGGTCACGCAGACGTAATATTTACTGAAATAATAATAAAAATGATACGTTCACGGCACAAAGACGGCGTTCGCTCGGAATGTTGAGAGACCACCTATATATAAAATCTACTATGTAATACAGACTGTCCTAGCCAGAACTTTCACAGAAACATACTGAAATTTTAACTTTGTGGTTTCAGTGCATAGAACGTGCATCTGATATCGTGGTTAAAAAAACATAAAAAAGACGTTTATTTTCGATTTTGCATCACTCATTTTAGATTTTCTTCCATGGAGTTTTCGAACTATAAAGCATGAAACTTTGAATTTGAAATTTTCTTCGTTTCTTTTGATTTTGATTTATTTCTAGAAATACAATCTGTCTAGAAAATTTGCAAATGTTGATTCTTCTTAAAAATAGAGTGCGTTTACTCTTTCCTATAAGAATTAAAACTTACGAGGGTGGTCTGAAAAGTTTCCGACCTCAACGTGAAGATGGCAGCACTCGTAAATAAAAGCTACTGAATTTCGTTGTTCATCTGTTGCCAGTTACTCACCAAAGTTTCAGCCATTTTGGACGCGCAGTTTTTTTGTAACAGTCGTTTGAGTGAGCTGATGTGAGTTTTTTGTGAAAATGGACAAAATCGACTATCGAGCTGTCATTAAATATTTGTTTTTGAAAGGCAATACGCCTTCTCAAATAAAAGATGAGTTGGATTCTGTGTATGGGGACTCTGCACCATCATTTACCACAGTGAAATTTTGGGCTGCTGAATTTAAACGTGGCCGTAAGAGCTTGGGAGACGATGAACGTTCGGGACGTCCAAAAACTGCAACTACCGACGAAAACATCGCCAAAGTTCACCAAATGGTGCTAGACGACCGCCGAATTAAAGTGAGAGAGATAGCAGAGGTTATGAACATGTCAAAAGAACGTGTTTGTCACATATTAAATCAACATTTAGGCATGAGAAAGCTGTCCGCGCGTTGGGTGCCGCGTTTGCTCACGTTAGACCAAAAACGTGTTCGAATGAATATTTCCAACGCTCTTTTGGCGCAGTTTAGGCGAAATAAATCCGAGTTTTGGCGCCGATTAATTACTGTAGATGAAACTTGGATACACCATTATACGCCCGAAACAAAAATACAGTCCAAACAGTGGACTGCAAAGGGGGAACCGGCTCCAAAAAAAGCAAAAACTGTTTTTTCGGCTGGGAAAGTGATGGCGACTGTTTTTTGGGATAGTCATGGAGTTATTTTAATCGATTATCTTCAAAAAGGAAAAACCATTACAGGAGCATACTATGCATCATTACTTGACAAGCTGAAGGCAGAACTTGCGAAAAAACGGCCACATTTGCAGAAAAAGAAAATCCTGTTTCACCAAGACAACGCACCGTCTCGCACCTCAGCGGTTGCCATGGCGAAAATCCACGAATTACGGTTTGAACTGTTTGACCATCCGCCTTACTCACCAGATCTAGCCCCAAGCGACTTCTTTTTGTTCCCTCATCTAAAAATTGCGCTCGGAGGACAAAGATTTTCGTCAAATGAAGAGGCAATCACCTTCGTGAACAATTACTTTGCAGAGAAAAATGCCGAGTACTATTTGGACGGGTTACAGAGATGGGAGCATCGCTGGGAGAAGTGTGTAGAGTTACAAGGAGACTATGTTGAAAAATAAAAAAAAAATTCAGAAAAAAATGTCTTGTATCTTGTTAGGTCGGAAACTTTTCAGACCACCCTCGTACATATACATACGATAGGTGTGTGCTTTTTTGATTAATTGACACTTCACATCCATTCAATGAAATACGTATACTGAGCATCAATAGAAAGATACGGTTTATAAAAAGCATCTTCTTGCTTGTAACTCGACTATCACAAGGGAATACAATATGCGAATGGAGTAGAGTGACAGTTCCAAATTAATTTGCTTTTCTTAATTAGGCGTAAATATTAATATATGTATAGGGCAGGAGCGCTTCTTTCAGAGGGTGCAAGTTGTGCATTTAATTAACTTCAGAGGACGCCTGAAATCTAAAAACTTTTATTTCTTATCTAGTAGCTCCCATTATTATAATCATCAGAAATGTTAGATGATTAATTAACTTTTATATCAAAGGATGTTCAAAACAATGCCGCTGTTTTTATGAGCCCCTATCTATAATCCGTGGGGAAAAATTCTTCCGATGGCTTGGCCTTTTCTATTATTATAATTTATAAGCAGTAGAAAAGATTAAATATGATATTGGCATATAGTCCAGTCATTAGGTGCTCAAAAATGACAAAAGAAAGTTTTGGTGGAGTTTTGATTTATGGTACTATATGGTATTTTGGGTAGTTGAACACGAATCAGATGTTTGCCAACAAGAATTTTCTCGGGAAATAGGTTTTTTCTCAAAAAAACGTGTAAAAACCGGACATTTTTCGGTTTTTTCGAAATAACTCGGAAACTATGCATTTTACGTGGAAGTCGATTCTGTATTAAATTAAAGAGGATAAGATTTCCTACATTTTATGTATTTGAAGCTTCTTTCTCCGATTAATAGTTTATCTGCGAGAGCGCCGCGAAAATGGGTGTCAAAAGCCAAAACTCCCACTAACGGGAATTATGACACTGTGCGTAGATTTAACACGAAAACTATCCATTTTACGCAAATGTTGACCATCTATTATATTAAAGGTGATGTAACTGACTATATTTTATGTATCTGAGATCAACGATTTTCCTGCTAGCGTTAGCACCACCAGTTTTTCATTGCTAAGTGAAATATTTCTCATCCCTATTTCTCGCAGTTCAGGGATGTTATGTTTATTAGTACCACTGTAATAGATCTATTACATTTACATGTTATCTATTACCCTATTACAATAATTCACAAATTTATTACATTTACTCTTATCCGGGCAACGTATTTTAGTTACGTTACAGGGCAACGTGAGTTCAATGGCATAATTAATTAATTAAATTAAATAAAAACAAACATTGCCCTTATCTGTTTTATTTAAGATGACTAGAAGTAAATCTCTTTCTTGGTTCGATAAAATTTCGCAAAATCGTATAACCTAATTTATCTACAGGGTTAAAAAACCGATCGCATCATAAAAACCATATCTCTCTATTGGGTTTTTTCATTTCTGTGTAATTCCTCTACAAAGTCATATATTCTACAACTTGTACGTGACTTTTCCGAAATTCATGTCTTCTTTTGTTCGACATGGTTTTTCAAATATTTTAAAACCCAAGCATCAAATGAGACGGTAATTGTAGTTGGGAAGGGTGTAGTAGACCTCCTGGTTATTTTGATAGGTCTCTGCAGAGTTGACAACGTATTCTTCTTGAAACCTGGGAAGGAGAACGTTCCTCCAGCTACTTTTTCACCTCTACATACTGCGAGTTCACTGGTAGCAGAAAACATCCTCTTCCTGCACGCAGTGAGCTCTTGCAGTACAACGTCAGCGATGTTCAAACAAGGGAAAATGAAGTTTTTTAATACTCTTGTGAATAACCCAAACCTTGCTGAGATTGTAAAAGTCTTCACAGACCGAAATGCTACTCAGGAGATGGTAGCTGCTGCTGGGGAACGCTTCCTTGTTTCACTGTATGGCTTCAGTGGAACAAATGTGCCTACGCTCAACCACTTAAGATACATTTACTACAATATTGGAAGTAGTAAGAACACCAACTAATTCTATACATCTATTTTTTATGTTGCAAATGGTGATCATCAGCCCGGACCTTCTAGAAGAAGGCGGAAATGAATATAAATAATGAATATTACTTTTTTACTACTAATGTTACTTTACTCTCGATATCTGTAAAGTATTTAGTAGCACCAAGAAATTTTTTGCCTAATTGATTCCACGCCCGCTAACAGTAAAATCGTTGATCTCAGATACATAAAATATAGTCAATTACATCATTTTTAATATAATACATGGTCAACATTTGCGTAAAATAGAGAGTTTTTGTGTCTACGTACAGTGCCGTAATTCCCGTTATTGAAAGTTTTCTCGCGGATAAACTATTAATCGGAGAAAACAACCTCACATACATAAAATGTACAAAATCTTATCGTCTTTACTTTAATGCACAATCGACTTCCACGTAAAATGCATAGTTTCCGAATTATTCTGAAAAAACCGAATAATGTCCGTTTTTTTACACGTTTTTTAGGAAAAAACCCTATTTCCCGAAAAAATTCTTGTTGGCAAACCTCTGATTCGTGTTCAGCGACACAAAATACCATATAGTACCAAAAATCAAAACTCCACCAAAACTTTCTTTTATTTTCTACCAAATGCCTGGACTAATATGGACACAATAGGCCGTTAAGTTGCAAATGTCTTTACTATTTGAATGGTTCTGGTTTTCACTTCTCTTTAGATCAAGTCAACCACTTCACCATGTAACTCGAATTATTAAAATATATACAGGATGACATTTTGAAAAGTTTCCAAGGGCCATATTTTATTTTAATAAGAGATATTATAAAATGCTCAAAATCGTTTCGGTAGTATGCAGGGGGAACCAAAGTGAATTCACAAATATAGCACCACCCCCAACCTCCCGTCCCCCGACACCCCGACTTTGAAATCTTAAATGGTAACCCCCACTTGCGACATATCATTGGAAAGCTTTTGAAAAGTACTTTTCATTGATATCATCAAAGAGACATTTGGATAAAACATTTATAATTTATTTCACAATAAAGTGATCAAATATGTAATTTATGTGATCAATTGATCTAGTAGATAAATGACAAAAAACGTATTTTAAGCAATGTAATGGATTTAGTACTTACGTTACACTTACATACTACTTAATTTTTGTTCAAAATGTCCACCATTATTTCCTAAACAATAAAATAAACGATTTTCAAATTTTCATCTCACAATTCTAAATCTTCCCTGGAAATTGAACGGCATTTCCTGATTATCCGGTCACGAATATTCTATTGAAGCAGGCCGTGTTTTGTAAGAAATCCAAGGATGTAATGATTCGGAGATCGTGGTGGCCATTCTATGGAACCTCTTTTTCCAATTAACTGATCCGGAAATCTGTCATTTATAAATTGCCGAATAGCAACGGTATAATGAAAGGGTGTCCCATCTTGTTGGAAATGAATTAGATTTTTATTTAAATTCATGTTTTCGTCAATTGCCTTTCGTTGATTCTCTACTTCATGTATGATGAGAGGTTCGATAGTATTATCGGTAGAATGTTTAAGTAGATATCTCTATTTAAATTTTTTTTTGAGAAACAGAGGAGCAATAATTGTATCTCCTAAGACGCTTGGGTATGTCCATCACGAAAAAGGTGCGAGTTTTTATCGGACCAATAGCGTCAGTTGTGTTTATTCTCCGTCCTATTTAAAAAAAAAACGTACATTCGTCACTAAAACAAATGTTTCCACTAACTCGGGATCATTTTGAATTTTCCCCTACATTTTTTCACAAAATTAAATTCTTCGGTCGTATTCATCTTCGACCAGTTCTTGAAGGATTTGCATCTTATAAGGGTCGTACTGTTTCTTGCGAAATTCTTGTATCAGTCTCTGCTTTTCGAAGAGACGATGTTGAGGTTGCAGTAAAATGACCTGAAACTTCTATCTGGGTGATTTCATCCAGTCACCCTGTATATAAAGATTTTTAAATCTAAAGAAAATATTAATGTTGATGTTCAGTTTCAGTAAAATTTTGCCTGGTTATAGCAAAGACAATAATTATGTAATTAGAGTTCTAATTTTAAAAGTTTTTAGTTAACAATAAGGAGAAAGCAAACTAAAGTGTTCCTAGAGGTATTTTCTATTAAATCTGTAATAGGACTTATGAATCATCCTGCATATTATAAAAATAAATAATGTTGTGCGTCATTCACTTCTATTTAACTTTGTAATCTAAATTACAAAAAAGCAAATTTTGGGATGCTATTGTATAATGTACTTTTAATTACCCTAAGAATCTCTAACAATAAAGAAATAAAAACAAAGAAAGTCGTTCTCATTAATATTAAAAAGTTACAAATTGCTTTGAAGAGCAAATAGATTATCTTTTTGTTTCCATGTCAAAGATTAATAATAGCTGGAAAATTCTGAATGCTGCTTTGCGGAATTTAATTCCAAAGCAAGCCCAGTACATTCCTTACATAGAATCTGTGACCGTCGGCGTCGTCGCACCGTGTAGGCTGAGAAATTCTATAGCAGTAAGAAATACGGTTATCAAATATCAAATCATCTCAGAACAAATTCCAGACGTATTCTGTAGGATTTAGATTAAGATTAAGATAAGTCAACAAAAGACGCAAATCATTCTTGTATCTCTTTATTGACAGTAAAGCTTTTTTTAATTTTCTTAAAAAGATTATAACAAATTCTGTGTATTGACAAATTAAAAAATACCTTAACTATATTTAACAAAAGGGTATTAGAGTACAGTTAAAGAAGCAATTTCATAATATGAAATCTATCAGTAAAGAGGATACATTTTAAGCTTTCGGATTCGACGTTATTAGTGACCAGAGGTCAATTCAGAGATCTCAATGGCTTTTAGAAATCCCCAGATTTGATCTTCAACTTTCGAGAATAAAACGGGAATTTCGTGATGTCGTGTGTCTTATTTTCGGGATTAAATAAAAATTTAATTCTCGAGTGGATTTAAAGCGCTATTGAAAATTCTGTTTTAAAATTGAAAAAGAAAGAATTGGTTTTTATTACCGACAGGATCTTAATGTAATTAATTAATTAAGTTAGGAACGAATTCTGTTGTAGAAAAAAATATTTTAAAGCTCAATTTTATCTTAGTTTATTTTAAAATTTAGATATCAATTTATAATGGCTTGGAAAACCTAGTTTGTATGCCAGGGGGACCTCTATTAAATAATTCTAGATACACCTACTATGTTACACTTAGTGTTTTATTAAGTAGGCAGCACGGAAGGGTGAGTTCAACTCTACGCAAATATAAAAGACAAAAAAAGTATGTCTGACCTCCAGTTTAATTTAATTTTTTACCAAATTATTTCGTAGAGTTCAGTGTAAGGCCAAATGCAAAACAAAATTAGTTTGATTAGTGCAAACTTAGAAATTTCTGCGTTACCTCCTTCTAACATTTTAGGAAACGTTTATTGTTTAATACCAAAACCAATAGTCAATAACATCAGCTTAAAGTATTGACAACTAAACACCACTCCTTTAAAATGCTGTAGTAAAAATAAAGTAGATACTTATGAACTTTCCCTGAACAAACTGTAAGTATTACGTCGTAAGTTATAAATATTCGAAGAGCTGAAAGTGTGAAAAAGGTCAATAGGTGAATATCAATACTTGGAGGAATTGTTTGCCCGTTTTAGATGGTAAGGGTAATATGTGTAAATCAAATAAATAAACAATATTAGAGAAGTAAAGCAAACAAACCCTTTTTTGTACCTTCCTTTAATATGCAAATAGTCCTGATTATATTTCCAATTACTTTTCCGATGGTACTTTCAAAACCTTCGTTTGACACATAAAAACATACAACCTAGCTTACAGGTTTTCCCAGTCTATTGCAGCAGCTTTGTATCAACTATAGGGGATTTATCAAGTTAATAAGCCTAGGTGTGCAAAAGTAAATAAATTCTCGCTTATACGGTTTATAATTTGCAAAAGTAGAGAGTTGTTTTCGACCTATGACCTCTTAAAATTTTCTGGTGAAACTCGATCTATAATCTTACATCATTTTGAGTGATCTTACGTCTTTTGGGAAATCTGAAAAAAAGTGATTGTTTAATGTAAAGATATTTCATTTTTCAAATAACTAACTCGAAATGAATTTGAGATACTAAAAGATGTAATTTTTAGGGAGCTGTAGGTATATGTCTACTAATTTACATATTGCTGTAATTTACAAACCTATCAGTGGCGCACCTTTGGTAGGGTCACGCATACTTCAACATCCTATATCACCAAAACAAATGAAAATTGCACTACTACGTTTAGAATTTTTCTAGTTATAAATTAAACCTAGTTTATGCTCCCGAAGTTTGTACCAGCCCTTTAAATCACCCTGTAGAATTTGTGAACTATTTCATATCTCTGGTATAACTTTGGCACGTTTCCATTCTTCAAAAAAAAAAACTGAATGTATTAAGCAAAGTTAAAAATTATTTGTAATGGTTCGGTCAGAAACGATGCACATCCTTTGATTGTGTGGGCACGCTGTCGGATTGAGTGTTTTTTAGATTTCGAATTGCTTTTTCAATTTGTGTTTTAGATACATGCAGTAGTGAAACATCAATTAAATTTGAGCTGGAATACATGCGAAATCATGCATAATATCTTGACCACTGCATATCGAATGACATTCATATTCAAGCCTTTACGTTTAAGGTCAATATAATTGACGTAACCTTATATAACTTCTAGAATCTTAGGATTTCTTAATTATAATCATCCTAGCTTCTTGTTTAAACATGTTTAATTTAATAAACTATCCAAACGCTTCTAAGATCTACTCCTATTTATGCCAATTAGTCTCTAACTGACTCGTTATGTGATTAACGATTATGATTTAGACTTTTAGAGGTTATGACTATTATACTCGCAATCTTGGAGTGTAAGATAGACAATCTAAAAAAAATTATGCTATTGAATTTGCAAGCTTGAAGGCTTACAAAAATAACGTAAACAGGTTTTTTTTAACTTATTAATATTGTCGAAATATTGTCGCGAACCATTAGACAAAAGTATAATTTTTCCCCTTTTTAGTTTAAACCAAATTAAATAAATAAATAAAACACCCAAACCTCCATAGATTTAGTTTATAATCGAATCGACGTAACGTTTCATCCTTATATAACTTTCTCAAGGTCTAACCACTCTGAAGAGTTTTTTTTATAAATTCAAAATTAAATAATTTATAAAACCTATATAATAATAAATTCTTAGTATCCCATTTTAATTTTAAAATGAGGGTTTTAGATATTTTTTATCTTCAAGTGTACATCTCAAAAAATCATATTTCATGGTAACCAATCAGATTTTGTGGGAATATTTTTATTGCCAATTAGACATCTTGGCGCTCGTGCGATTAGTAGTGGGATTTCATCCTTTAGATACGCTCCACTCTGTCTAAGTCCTAGAGAACTTGTCGCCTATGGACCATCGCTTTTCTCAATGTTAATTAAAATATAATTTGGGTGATGTAGTTTTATCGTGAAAGAGTATCTACTTACCGTATCTTATCGTGAACTTTTGATGCGTACCGTGGAAATCTTCTTCGAGGTGTAGTTTTCCCAGTGCAATTACTGTCGACCGTATCAGACTACAACGAATATAAAAAATTTATTATTTAATTTCCTGGTGCCAGCAAAACTATCGTTTACTGTTAAGCTTGTTATGGTCAAACCTCGTCAAATCTGAGTCACGGATTGTTCCACGCAACAGTAATATATTTAAATTATAATTTTAAATTATTTTACAAATAAACTGCATTTGTAAATTAAGTATCTGTTTATCGAATTCAAATATAGGATAAATAATAATCCGAGACTTGTTACATATATGACTGATATCACTTTAAAAGGCCGATAAGTTACCTAGAGTTCTATTCAATCACGTAAACTACATTTTCTTTTTATGTTTTATTATAATATACAGGGTAGTTCAAAAGGTGTGGACATAACGCTAGGAGCTCATTAGACAGGTGATTTGGAATAAAAACCATACCACATCCATATCTGATTCTAAAGGATTGCCGAGATAATGAAAAACTAAATCTTAAAAGATAACTACTTAGTTAACAGAAAACAATAAAAATCACAATTATTGTTTAAAGTGGTTGCCGTTATGTTGTATGCACGCTTCACATCGACGAAAAAGTTAATTTTGCGCATTGCGTAACTGCTCGAGCCTTTGACGAATTTCTGCAGCAGCTTGATGAAGTCAATTTATTAAATGTTCTTGACTTTCGATTGGAATAAAGCAGACTTTTTCTTTTAAACAACTTCAGAGATAAAAGTCTAGCAAACTAAACTAAATGCCTATGTATGCAGATTATGGTAGTTGTTCACTCCAGTTCTAGTGAACTGGGCTTCGTCAGTCCGCAAAATGTGCTATAAGAAATCTGGGGTATCGCCAACGGCAAAAATTTTGTCTAACGATATTGTCTCCATCGCGTAGATTTTGCACGCTTTGTAAATAGTAAGGGTAATTACCTTTCGTCACGAATTTTATACCAGACTGAACTTTGAGACAAACCTAGATGGTTAGCAATTCTACAGGTACTAATAGCAGAGTCGATAGTTATTGTATTTATGGTATCATCTTCAAGATAAACATTTATGTTTCGATCAACATGATGACGATCGGTGAATTTTCACTCGATGATCCGGATGTCGCTGACGGTATTCTTCAGTTGCAGCAGCTGCATTTCCATGACACATTTTATAAATAAAATGCATATCAGCATATTCATTATTAATATACTCCATTATTAGTAACTACTATTGACAATTAATAACAACAACACTATCTGACACAAATCGTAAAGATAACTAAAGCAGCTTGCTACTAACGAATTGTTTGACAGAATTTGTTTGTTGTTATCTAGCATGGCAATTAGATGTAATCAGCAGTCAGTTTTCTCTGTTTATCCTCCTGAGAATCGCGTATGGGTGAGTTATGGTTTTATACTTCAAATCGCCTGTCTAATGAGCTAGAATTGTGTCCACACTTTTTGAGTTACTCTGTATATTTGTTAAACATATGTCGCTGTTTATGTGTATTTCTTGGAGTTATTCCAAGGGCAGAACAGAACTGCTTGGGGTTTGACAACCTTTGAGCCCAGAACCTGGTACTTTAGGTGTTTAAATGTATTACTGTATGTATTAATAAATATAGAGTAGATTTTGTTATACCAGGCGTGCCACTAAGATCTACTTGAATAACGTTAAGAAAGCATTATCAAGTTTATTCGGTTTACCAGAATGTCTGTATAGTAGGTTTATGAAGAGACTGTGCTATTTAGAGATTATCGACTATCGTCACTGGCGCCCATTGTTTTTGACCCGTTTCCCTACATTGCTTACCGAGAATAGGCCACCCTAGGAGCGTATCGCTGAACCACTTCGATCTTTGAACTACCGAGTTAGCCCTGTGGCAGTTGTAATTTGTGCTATAAGGGAAACTTTTGTTCGGGGTCTCTGATTTAGAATCAAGATTAGTACGGTTTTACAAAAAAGTAAGTATGCTACTGCACTCCCTGGCAAAGCAAAAATGCAATTTAAAACTGGCATTGAATAAAATTTAATTATTAATCTAAAAATTTAAATTCTCAAATCAACGGCAACTGACGGTAGCAAACGATAAACAACGAACGGGTTGACGGATGAGTATACTCTGGCTCTGCTCAAATTGCTTATATTAATCTGAATGGAAGCTTTTCGTATCAGTCGTGAAATGGAGCACAACCTATTTGGGTCGAGAGCAATGCTCGGCGGTATTGGTAGTAGGCAAGAAGCATGAAAATGAACGAAATAAAAAGTCTTTTACAAAACTAGAAATGACAAAATGAAATAAGACTTATAATTTTGATTTATTAAAAACTTGAAAAGTGAAATTTTTATTAAATTAATAGTATTTTTACGAGAATTTTTCTAAACTGTAATTAACCAGTAAAATAATAATTTAACTATAATAACTACTTGCTATTAAACAATTATAATTATATTAAAAAAATTATATTTATAGATTATATTTTAATGTAGATAGCTATAAATAAATAAATAAATAAATATATACAGGAGGCATTAATTAAAATATTAAAGCAATATTTTACTACCACTCTTTTCATGTAACCCCTACTCTATATGCCACGAGCCGCCACTGCAAGTAATTTTCATTTTTCTCGTAACATTACTAAGAAGAGATTTGGTCTAATTATGCAAAGTTTCCGGGCGCTTTTATTCTCATGAAAAATAAGTCTCTAATTTATTAAATAAAGATTCCTTCTATTTAAGTGCAAGTTTTTTAAAACATTTCCCGAGAATTAACTTTTTAAATGTAAATATAATCTGGTATTTATTTTGGTATAATTTGTTTGTTAAGAGGGAATTTTCCTAATGTACTCTTTATGTTATAATATTCAAGCTCTGAGATTAAAATGTTCGTTCTTGGAATAAACTGCCACTTCGTCTAAACAGACTAGACAAGCCCGTTTTGTATGTAAATCCACTGATATAATATTCATTTCAGCAAAGACTAGATACGGTCGCGGGGTGGAAGGGTTGAAGAGACGCGTGTGTCGGGCATTCATTCGGTTTGAAGTGGTCTCTTGCGTAAGTTAAGGTAGCATGAGCTCCATCTACCATATTATGTTAAGACCTAGTAAAGAGTAAAGCTTATTATTTTATTAGGTTTTAACATCACACGACAGTCCTGTCGACGCTGATGCGTAATAATGATTCATTCGACATGTAACCTTGCTCTTAATTACGCATGTATAATGTTTTTGTTTCTTAACTGTGACATAGATGTACATTGTTGTGAATAAAATGATAAACAATTCGACTTATTTTGTGGTATAAAGACACAACAAAGTTGGCGACGAGATGAACATCGTTATAATAAAACTCCAGATCCTGCATAAGTACGTTATGTGTTTTATACGTCGTAAGTAGCTGCAAATTCAAGACAAAAGAAAATCAAGACTTCATAAGAAGAATTCACAGCAATAAGGTACTGCATGATTACTTATTCCAATTTAAATATGCATGCAACCGATTTACCATTCTACGTACACGCGCACCAGATGCCATTACATTTATATCTTTGCGCATCTACCCTTCAAGAAATCTAGTTCTTTTTCCATACTCTCAACTTCAAATAACTGGTATGGATGCAAATCAATTTCAACTACTCATCCAAGCAATGAATAAAAACCAGCAAGATTTGCTTGATCGTTTGCTTCCCGGAAGAACAGCAATATCAAATCCAGCTCCAACAGTAAATGCCGCATTATTGCCCCCGTTTGAAAATTTTGACAGCAAAAAAGAAAATTTCAAATATTATCGACAACGATTTGAAAATTATCTTTGCATGAAAAATATTTTTTATGATAAAAATTATTGTGCACAGATGCTATTAAATTCTATCGGGTTTTCTAATTATAATATACTAGCAGCTCTTGTAGCACCAAAAATTCCAAACGAACTAGATTACGCAACATTAATTACATCATTGGAAAAGCATTTGTGTCCAAAACAAAATATACTGGTTGCACAACACAGATTTTTATCAACGTATCAGATAGAATCACAATCAATTTCGGATTATATACCAGCATTACGAGCAGATATTACAGCATGTGAATTTATATCACCCTGCGACTGTGCCATTTCAATTGCAAATGTATTTTTACGAGCCCAATTTATTAGAGGTATCCGTGATAATTCGATTCGTGAGCAACTTCTACAGTCTGACACGTCGGAATTTGACGAAATAACCGCAAAAGCCATCGTTCTTGAATCTTCAAAGATTGATAGTAGGAAATTTCAAGAAACGAACCTGTTTTAAATAATTCAATTGCAAAGAACAATTTCATAAATAAAGTAGCAAAGAACCAGCACCTTTCGAGAAGAAATAACCCCACTACCAGTGCTCGACATCGTTCTCAGAGTTTCCAGAAGCAATCAAGGTTTCGATCAAAATCTAGATCCAGGATTGATTATAAAAAACTTGGTATAGAAAACATGTGTCTTCGTTGCGGTCGCGATAATCATACAGCAAAAAATTGTCGATGTTCAAATCTGAAGCGTAATTCTTGTAATTAGTCTGGACACATTGCAAAAGTATGCATTTCAACTCTTCTTCGGACAAAGACTTCGAGTTCAGACGATACTAATAATGTTACAGAATACCTAACTCGAAATAACATTAACCAAGTTATAGACATTTTTGCCCATCAGAATACAGCCGACGCAACCAAATTTTTTATCGGTCCTTATTGAAGGCAAACCTCAGCGTTTTGAAGTAGATTCCGGAACTGGATATACACTACTTCCACGGCGTGAATTCAATCGCTTGTGCCTAGATGTCAAAATTCAACCGACAAATATAGCATTTCGATCATACACTCGTGACGTGTTTCGGCCAGAAGGTCGTATAACAGTGCAAGCTCAGTACAATTCATGTACATCTACAGAAGAACTTTATATTGTACCAGATCAATTCGAGCCCCTTTTGAGAAGAGTATGGATTCGACATTTGAAAATCAACCTTGCTACCATCGATGGTGTAGAAACCACCAATTCTGATGTCAATCAAGTTAAATTAATGAAGAATGCTGAAGACGTAATTCAAATTTTCCCGGAAGTGTTTGAAGAAAGAGTAGGGAAAATCATAGTATGCTCGTTAAAGCTTCGTCAAGGTGTTAAACCATGTTATACGAAAGAACGTGATGTTCCACATGCATTGCGACAGAAAGTCGAACAAGAGCTAGATAACCTAGAGCGCGATGGTATTATTAGCAAGATATCAACGAGTGACTGGGGATCACCCTTAGTGGTCATTTCAAAACCAGATGGCAACGTACGACTATGTGTTGACTGTAAGGTTGGAGTAAACAGCAGATTGGTAGATTCAAATTATCCAATTCGACGAATCGACGATATTTTAAATAATCTTCGTAATTCCCGATATTTTTGCCGTCTTGATTTATACAAAGCTTACTTGCATCTACAAGTAGATGAAGAAAGTGCAGTAATACAAACAATTACCACTCACCGCGGAACATACAAGATGAATCGACTATCCTTTGGAATTAAAACTGCACCAGCAGACTTTAATAGAATTCTAGATCAGATAGTGAATGATCTCCCAAAAACCCTGTCTTATTTCGACGACATTATTGTTCACGGGGAAACATTAGAAGAATGTTCAAAAAACCTAAATGCATGCCTTCAACGATTACGTGATTTTGACCTGCATGTGAATCGTCGAAAATGTGAATTTTTCGCTACAAAAACTGAATACCTAGGACATGTTATCGAATACAATAAGATTTCGAAATCGCAAAATAAAACTAAGGCAATTACGGAAATGGCTAGACCAAGAAACACAGATGATCTACGAAGGTTCCTAGGAATGGTAACTTATTACGCACGATTTATTCCGGATCTTTCAACCAAGACATATCCTCTTCGAATGTTGCTGAAAAAACAAGCACACTTCAAATGGACTGCAACCTGCGAAGCAGCTTTTATAAAATTAAAGAATGAAATCTCAAGTGACCAGGTGCTTACTCCATATAACCCAAAATTACCACTTGTAGTAATATGTGATGCAATCCCGGTAGGAATAGCTGGAGTACTATCTCATGTTATCAATGGTGTCGAAAGACCCATTGCCTTCGCTTCTCGATCTCTTACTGATACGGAGAAAAAGTACAGTCAGCTGGACAAAGAAGCCTTAGCCATAATGTTCTCTGTCCATCATTTTTTCGTCTATATCTTTGGAAGAAAATTTCAACTCGTCACAGACAATAGACCACTTACAAGAATTCTACATCCAGATTCAAAGATTCCAGCCATGACTTCAGCACGCTTACTTCGATATGCATCTTTTCTTCAAGAATTCGACTACGAAGTAAAGCACAGAAGAGCTGAAGATCACGTAAATGTGGATTGCCTTTCCCGAGCACCGAATCCAGATAATAATTCTACGGAACAACTGTTAGACAATGAAGTCTCAACGTTATGTGATCAATTCATTAACCAGATTACAACAGACGTCGTTACGCGAGAAAAATTAATAGAAGAATCCCTCAATGACGAAGAACTGTCTCAGATCAAAGAAGAACTAAATTCGTCCGTAAATCTAGATTCGCAATACACGATTCAAGACGAGCTGATTTTCCGAAATCACCGACTAGTAATTCCAAAAAGCTTACGCCCAATAGTGTTGAAAGAATTACATCACACTCATGTAGGCATCGTCAAAATGAAACAATTAGCAAGAACGTATGTGTACTGGAAGGGAATTGACAAAGATATCGAACGAATTGCAAGATCATGTGAAACTTGCGCACTATTACAGAAGAACCCTGCAAAAGTCACACATCAGTGGGATGAATCTGCAGAAAATTTTGAACGTGTTCACATTGATTACGCAGCACCCTTCAAGAATTTATATTTCCTGGTTCTGGTAGACGCAAAGTTTAAGTGGATAGAAGTGCGGATTCAAACAAGTGCTCCTACCTCAGATTCTACAATTGAAGCACTCAATGATATCTTTGCAACACACGGTTTTCCATCGGTTTTAGTCTCAGACAACGCTACAATTTTCAAATCAACAGAATTTAAAGAATATTGTATTCGAAATGGAACCATTCAGAAGTTTAGTGCCCCTAACCACCCATCTACTAACGGGTTAGCCGAAAGGAATGTTCAAACGCTGAAAGCAAAACTAAATGCAATGAATGATTCACACCTGCCAATTAGACAGCAATTAAGAGAAATATTATTTAGATACAGAGCAACTCCTTTGGCGTGTGGAAGGTCACCGGCAGAGCTATATCTCAAGCTTCAAATTCGCACGCGCTTAGATGCCCTTATTCCCAGTACATCAAATATGTCGACAAATCAACGGACCAAAGTACAAGATTTTAGGACAATTACATTATATTATTTTACTCGATGATGGATTTAATATCAAGCGCCACATTAACTAAATTCGAAGAACCGAAGTGCAAAAGAAGGAAAAGAAACGGGTATCATTTTCCGATGATGTACCGAAGCACGACCCAACTTCATATTTTGACGTTCCACCAGAATTGATGATGATGGTTCCATACACTCCAGACAGAGTTGGTAATCAAGACGTCATCGTAGACCCTGAAGAACAACCTGCCATAGAAAATGAAGAGACGCCTGCAGAGGTCCGACGTTCTGAGCGACCCAGGCGACAACCAACTTACCTTAGTGATTATGTTCAATAATTTATCGTTTTTTATTATTCTTTTTTTAAAGATTGTCATGTTACTATGTTTCAAATGTTAAGTTTACATTTAATATTTCATTTATAGTTACCTGTATGTGTTTATGTTAAATATTATACTACATTCGAATACTTTTTGTGGGCGGGATGATTGTTGTATTCATATTTAAAATGTACCGTCAGTAAAAATGTATACACTACCGCTGATGCGTAATAATGATTCATTCGACATGTAACCTTGCCCTTAATTACGCATGTATAATGTTTTTGTTTCTTAACTGTGACATAGATGTACATTGTTGTGAATAAAATGATATTCAATTCGACTTATTTTGTGGTATAAAGACACAACATTTTAGATTAAGTTTGGATAGAAGTTGACATTTTGTGTGGTCAACCAGCTTCGAATTTCGATTTTAACAATAATTCCTTCGTTCCAATAAATGTTATTTTTTTTTAAATTTTTGTCTTTTTGTATGTGCTTGTAGTTCTGGTACAGGATAAGTATCTTGAGGAATACTGGATGTCTTTCAATTTTATTTGCGATCTCTGGCGCCCTTCTTTGAAATTTTTGTTTGGTTTTAGTATTTTCGTTTAAACTTATTTTGACTTTTTACTTTATTTTAATATTTGGGCTTCATTCTGAGGCATTTGTTGAAGAGTATCAAGTGAACCCCGCTCATCTTTGACTCTGAGTTACCAAGAGCACAGTTTATTAATTCTTGACGGTGCCTTGTAGGCTTCTCCTCCCCTTTTCGGCCGTTACAATAATAATTTTTATCTATACCTTATAGCCCAACCACAATATTTCAGAAACCATTTCATAATAGGATGATACTATTCAGGATGAATTTGTGTTAGCTACCGTGTCTTTTTCGAATGACAAACGTGAAAGTTTTAATGTTCTAAAACCCCTAGTCAATATCACCTTCAGATTTATTTAGAATTTAATTAACAATATAATTCTTCGTATCAATTGATCCAGCTATAAGAACAACAAATATCTTGGAAAAACATTTCCATGCCTTTTATTACTGTGTATACATGTCGCTGTTTACTTAAAGGTTTTTCAGTAAAAGTAACCATCATCATTAGTTTGAAGAGAAGTTTTTGGCTTCAAATATATCTTCATTGTTGAATATGAAAATAACAGTGTTTTGTAGATTTGCATGGGTGTACTCATTTTTGGAAATGACTATAATAAACATAAAACGCGTTTAGAATAATTTTTATAACAGTATTTAGATTATTATACGTATGTTATTCTCCTAACCTAATTTTGAAACATTAATGTTTATTTATGCTTACAGTAAAGTTCATATAATTCTTTTTCTCATTTTGTTTACTATTTGTGAAATGTGAAAAAAATGAGAAAACCCGTAAGCAAAGTGCTAAACGTAGTAATTAATTTACTTTACTGCCACATCCATTGTTTTCCGCATTTTAAGGGTCATTCTTTGTTATTACCCGTTTGTATTATATTTCTAAACTGGTCACGCCCAATTTTAACATAAAACAGCACTAAATTTCCATTGCGACAAACATTTAACAAAACAATTGCCTTGTGGAATCTGCACATTTTAATGATGCGGTGCTTATGCCATTAGGCGTATCAAAAATTGATGGCGTATATAAAGGGGGTCAGTTTTGTAAAGACCCTAGAGAATTACCGTTTATGGGTAGCAGAGATTTTCCAGGTTCAAGAGAAGTAACTCCGATTGACGGCACATTAGTCGGATGGCAGCCTCGCTTATCGTAATCGACGTGCCTCTTTGCAGCTCCCCGGGGTATTGAAATTTTTATGAAGCTTGTATGAGCTTCGATCGGGCTTTGGTATTGCGCGCGGTTCTTGCGCACCGCTCACCCTTAACGGATCCATTTTACCCCTGTTTGTTCCGCACCACGACCGCAAATCATGCTCCCAGATTTGCTCACGGCACACTTAAATTTTATTGTTTTATGGGCCCTAATCTTTTTCAGTGACACTAATAGTTCGTTAACTAATGTGAATTAATTTGAATCCCACTGTTGATTGCTAATTTATGATGAGTGACACTCTTTGTTGTGTTTTCGTGAATGTGAACGTAAACTTAGAGTGCTTTCAAGAATAATTTAGCAATGAATACTCAATGGACAGTATTATAAAAGGACTGATGATGACATTTATAAAGTAGGTACTTGCCTTTTAATACAACAATTTAATGAAATTTTGAATAAATATATATTTAGTTTTAATCATTATTTTGGTTTGGTCAAGATGACAAAAACTTTTTTCAGAATGTTACGAAAATACGCTCCGATATTAATTTATTTTATGGTTACCCAAAAATTAGTAATTACAAGTCCTTGTCGTCGTTCTGAATTTGCTTGCAAAAACAGCCAGTGCATAAATTTAGATCATTTTTGTAATGGAGTAGAAGACTGTGAAGATCATAGCGATGAACCACCAAGTTGCACACGTAAGTTAATGAATATAATTTAAACTTTTTTTATATTTTAGTTTAATGTTCAGCTTGTAATACAACTTATTATGGAGAAGTTGGACATACCTACGAGTTAGAAGTTAAACGTCCACGTGATAATCAGATACCTTTTTTATGTTATCTTAATTTTACTGCTGGTGGAGGATCTTTAGGTGATTTAGTTCAAGTGAGATACCAAAACATGGTTCAAGAAGATGTAATTATTTTTACAAATAATTATTTTTAGATAACTTTTGAATCATTTGCCGTTGGAACTTTTGAGTCTTTTACGTCAGATGGTTGCCCAGATGGATATGTAACGGTGAAAGAAGCTGGACGGCCAAATTCAGCGGGAAAATGGTGTGGAAGCGCTTGGGGTTATACTGTTTATTATAGCGAAACATCGAGTGTTAACCTTACGTTGCACCTAGAACGATTACCGCAACAGGTAGTTACCAATACTAAACTAATTAAATTTTAATGTTCAGCGGTAGCGCTTGCCAATCTGATACGCGTTAAGTACCTGAGAATGCACGCGTGGGGAAGTTGGAACGATGTAAGAAAAATTATTTTATTGATCCTGAATGTGCTATTCAAATGAAGGGAGATTGAGGAGTAAATTACATTAGAAACCTCCTGAAAAGGAAAATTATACGATCGCATTTAAAAGTTTATCGGGTAATTTTTCCTGAAGTTTTCTTTCGAATTAAGTCGGTTAAATTTAAGATTTTTTCACGGTTTTTAGTCTTTTTTATGGCACTGTAAATTCTCTTTATTTGATTTTATTTTTCAAGTTTCTTCCTAATACAACATTCTTGTTGGAGTGATGAGTTCGTATGAGAATTTTTATGGAAATTAAAAACTGAAAAATTCATCGCTGTCATTATTAGCTACTTTATGCTTACAACTTCAATATGACTTTTAAATTTTAATTTATCTCAATAAATTTCGATTCAGTTAAATTTTAAAAAAGTAGCGCGTTTTGTAATATTAAAAAATCCCAAACAATTCCTTTGTTTAGTTTTCTTTTGTGTTTTCATTTTATTTTTATTCCGAAATAGAAATAGGGAATGGCGAACTTTTTTCTGTAACTTTTTAATGATATTTTTTTTACATTCAATCCCCTCCATCTACTTCGTATTCAAATCATGCTTTAAAAAACAACAAACTTTTTATTTCGCATTTTATGCGCATTAATTCTTAATCCCCCTTCACCAATCAAAGTCATGCTTAATACTTTATGCATGCTTTCAGTTTATACCATTCCCTTTTTTTCTGTGATCAAAAAAGGGGTTAGTTAAATTCCATTAAGCACGATTATCATTTTTCCCCCGAGTTAGTTTGTTATAGGGCTCTCTTTGAATATATAAACTTCTTTTTTCTGATAAAAGTTTTTCTTTCAGCAAGCCTCGGGCTACAGTTTCGAATTTAAATTATCCTATAAGTTCTTACGTATGCGGGAAGCGCGAATTCGTTATGGGAATGGAACACAAAGATCGTACCGTGGCAAATTACATACAGGATCTTATTGTGATCGCTTGTTAGAAGGTTGCAGTCGTCGACCTTGTCGTATTCAGTCGCCTAATTATCCCGGTATATATCCTCGAAATGTTACATGCCATTATCGCGTAAGGGATAGACATGCACCACCAGGCAAACATGCACTAATTGCAGTGCGACAGGCGAATATTCCTTATAAAGAACAATCGCCCAAGTTTACCAGCAGCGAGAGAGTTTTCAGGTCCGTCTGTTCTTTTCATACAACTTGCAGCTTTACAATGTCGTATAAATGTTTTAGAATCTGGGATCGTTGTAATGTCATGCAGGATTATATAGAGATTACGGATGGGCTTGACGAGTCGGCTCCTACGTTGGCCCATCTTTGTAGTGGAGAAACAGTTTTGGAGATTATCAGCAGTGGTCCAGAAATGCTCGTTAAATTTCATACTTCACCTTTCGGTAATCCTTTTCATCCTCTTCCTCTTTCATATTTGCCAGGATTTGAGCTAGAAGTAGAGGTAATATCGTTACTCTTCATATAACCTTAATACTAATGTGATTTTCTTTCCAGATCTTTTATGTGAAAAAGGAATCCCCCGCTTACGTAGAACACGGCAAGAAATGCGAATTTATATTAACAGCATTTGATAATTCTTCAGGACTTTTAGAAAGCCCTCGACATTCTTTACCGCCAAATACTACTTGTCATTACCACTTTCGAGGGCAGCCTCGTGAAGTTGTGTGGATCTCTTTTATAAAATATCACGTAACCGGTGAAAGATTAGGTGATTATGATAAAGGCGAATGCGATGTACAGCTTCGACTATGGGACGGTGATTTGAAAACTGGCGGAGATGCCGTTCCTCTTATTGGGCAGTTTTGTAAAGATGACAAACCTAAATTATGTGACCATTCACTACTTAGCAATTCGACTCGATTAACCAGGCCCTGTGGAATATCGGAAAGTTACATTTCTTCCGGTCCCGATTTGACCATAGCGCATTCAATCCGTTATGGTAACGTTTTATACCCAGTGAGTTTTATTCTTCGATACGAGTTTGTAGATTTTTCCCAAGAGGGTAGTCAAGTGTCAAACCCTTGCAATAGAATATTCACTGCTCCCACAGGAAAATTTTACTCACCCAAGATAACTTTCCTGTACGGTAGGGGAGGTCAGCAAAATTTAAATTGTGCTTATCATTTCGAATCATCTGAACGACAAGGGCTAAAAGTTGTGTTTCATAAGGCTGGTTTTGGGAATAAGGGTTGTACATCTAAATTTGACCCAGAAAGCGGACGATGGAAATGTCACGTTCACTCTTCCGATAATGATGGAATTGCTCAAATCCAACTCTCCGAATATCCCTGGCCTGGGATCGAGATTCCTCGTGATTGCATCTGCGGAAACCTGACCGATCCCGTATACATTGTTACGAAAACTGCTCGTAAAGTTGTAGTTAATTTTGTGGTAACAGATATGAACATTACGGAAGATTATAATGATTACTTTTTTGACGCTACTTACGAATTTATTTCGTTGCAATCTGATCAC
Source organism: Ignelater luminosus (assembly GCA_011009095.1). Lineage (NCBI taxonomy): Eukaryota > Metazoa > Arthropoda > Insecta > Coleoptera > Elateridae > Ignelater > Ignelater luminosus. The sequence goes on from VTPC01090951.1 coordinate 179,823, forward strand.
TCGTGTTTAAATCCATGGAAAACACGTCGATTGCGCGGTTCTAGCGGAGAAATTACAGTAAGAAATGTTGCTCAAAATGCTGAATCGACGGAAAGTTTTAATCAAACAATGCCTTTATGCGTTCATCAGCCTTGGCTTATTGAACCAGAAGACGCTTATAATAATTTTATTTATTTAAAGATAAAAGGGGTCGAAGTGAGAAATGACACGAAGTGTTCTACGAAAAATCGTATTTTAGTATATTCACCGACAAGAAATAATTTTATGCATGTAATCTGTCCATCCTATTACGACAATCCCCATCGCGTTGTTGAGCTTTTTTCAGAGGGCTGGAGCTTATTTTCGTATAGATATATACAAACAGCAAATTCCAGAAGTTTTGTCGTTGAATTTTTACAACGAGAACCAGGAAATTTTGCTGTAAATTGGATGGAAGTATCTAAAAATCCTGCTTTAACCTTACCTACCTCTCTGCTCATGATAAGTCCTCCGGATTGTCCTCACAGGTATGTCTATTGATTTTTTTAAAATACAAGTTAAAAGAATAATAGTAATGATAATTGAAATGTTAGCTGTCCGGAACTTGGAGCATGTATAAGTTCTGAACTGTGGTGTGATGGACTACGTCACTGCCCTTCGGGTAACGACGAACAAGAAATGAATTGTTCCCTTCATCGTGGATTTCCCGTATCTCCAATTGCTTCTGCTATCGCTCTTGCTGTTGTTGCTGTTCTTGTAGCATCAGCTGTATCATTATGTTGTTGTTGGAGGCACTGGAGGAGAGAACAAAAAGGGGCAATCATTTCAGTAACAGAGCATACATTCCTAGAATTTAAAAATGGTTTATGTTAATGAATAGTTACTAGATGAGAAAAGAAAGAATAATTGGCAAGAAATGACAAACTGTCGTTAAAATATTTTTGTTTCTGTTTATTGAATTTATAATCTAAACAAGAAGAACGCGTCGCCGTTGGTATTGCATTTTTAATGATAGTGGAAATAACGGAGAGTGAAGCACGAGTTGCGATTATTTAGCAAACGGTACTAAATTATTGAATCAACGAGGAAAAGGCTACCTCCACATTTATTATTTAAAATTTTGCTTATATTTGTTGTTTCTGGCGAGGTAATTTTAAATCACACGTGGCATAAACGAGAGAGTATGTTTTAAAATCGAATTTTATTTTGACCGGTTTAAATTGTATTTTATGCCTGATTGCGAGTTCAGCTGCTTCATAAAAAATGCAGTACATTTTTGTATTAAAGAATGAATGAGTGGATGATTTTATTTTTCGTTAAGAGATTGTGCTATACGAAATATACAACAAAAGGTGCGTAATTGGCTATAATAAATAATGTTTACAAAGAGTAATTTTAATTTTTTATTTCTTTATTTGAATAATTAGTACATAAGGAAAAGCTTTGTGACGTGTTTAGTACAAGGCGAAAATATCGTGCAATGACTGACAATATTGTATATCTGTTGTATATCTATAAAGTTTTTATGGTATTCAGTAGAAATAAAGACAATTTAAAAAGACACAATTTTTATTATCTGTAATATTAAATAACTGGAGATATTAGAGATTCTCCTTTCAATCCTGCTATTATATCTCTTGCTGTTAATTCTGCCATAGTAGTACGGGTCGCCAATGTAGCACTTCCAAGATGAGGAATCATCACTGTAACATATTCAATCTTTTAGGCGTACCATAAAATAAAAATGGAATCTAAATAAGAAATTTTATAGATTTTATTCTCGACGACGGACTGTTGATTTAAATTTTATGTCCTTCCATGCAGAAACGTATAAAAATATTTGAATGCCATTTAAATTTTTATTCATTTGACTAGGGTTGGCTGGAGTAGAAAGTCATGTATTTTTACGACATTCATATCAGTACAATAAAATATTTTCTTTGTGCCAGTACAACGTGTTAGATTGTATCAAAAATTACAAAATTGACTTATTTTCACATGAACAGCACGATATTAGTTAAATTTCTTAATATGGTGTTTCGGTAACAAAAACCATTTTACTTGTTTTGTCATATTTGGTATTACACACAAAAACACTGTGTTGTAATAAGCTTCTATCTCAAAGTTAGGCCAAGACAAAAAACTTTTTAAATTATTTGTGACCCAAAATTCAAATGTTGACCGTAGCTGTTTAATAAAACCACACAAGATTTTGTAAGATAACAAAAACGCAAAGGGTTCAGATTACAGTAGATACATAGTTAAATTGAATCTACGTTATCTCGCAGACAATGCAGATGAGAGAAAATCAATATAATGCTGTAGGCGTGCTTACAAATTGAAAATAGATATTCTTTATAAAATGGTTTTTGGCGATACCTTATCCTTATAGTATTAACATGTTATCTTGCTTGGTTCAGAACATAATGATGTAGAATAATTATGAGTTAACCGAAAATCCAAAACAAAGAAGTTCTGCACGACAAGGATATACATAAGTTTTCAGAAGTTAAATATTTAACTATTTCTTATATCTGATAGTTTTATTTGCTTTGCTTTAAAAAAAAATTTACTTTTAAAAAAGATCTTCTTAAAGCAAAATGGACAGAGTAAAAATTCCTGTATTAAACGAAAGCCCTTCCAAAGAAAAACCATTTTTTGTAGTTGCCCAATTATTATATTCAAAGAGATCGAAAGATACTTTCTTCCCAAGATTACTTTGTAAGAAAGATTGACTAGTAGGTCACAGTAAAAAGTAGTCAACAACGCTATCAAAAACGCTTTGTAAATTACTGCTTCTTCACATTTAACAATTTCTTTGATGTTTTTCCAACTTTGCTCATTTTGCTCTTATTACCGCCAATCTACCAGTTTTCTTTTTTTCAAGTGATTAAAAAAATTTTTTGCAATCAAGAGTTTTTCTTTTCTGACAGTGAACACTCTTAGTTCAAATGCTTAATGAGATCCTAAGCTAGAATTTTCTGCAACAGGAAGGAAATCAATCGAAATATTTGTTAAGGCTAAAATCATTGTTTTTTGTCCCCTGCGATATAATCTTGTTTTCAATCCTAATTTCTTCTTTGTTTTTAAACATTCTATAAATACTACATCCTCAACAAATTTAAGATTGGAAAAAGGTAATTTTTACAAAGTTCATTGAGTATCGCAAGTAATGTTCAACGAACTCCGATAGGAGTCGTTACTGAATTTGCGAACTTGTTAAATTCTGAAATTTTAACTTCAGATTTGGATTCTACATCAAAAACTAAAGACAAGTGATCTATTCGTTTTTTTATATCTCTTCGGGAACATGACCGCCAAAATTTGAAAAATTTTCATAAATCTTTTTTCACTTTAGAATCGTATTCTACATCAAAAAATAAGACAATTTATACTTTTAGTTTCTTGATATCACCTCGGGAACATGGTCAAAATAGCCGCCAAGATTTGAAAAAAAAAAGTAACAAAACGGAGTTTGTTGTGGTTATGCTTTACATTGCCTGATGTTTTGTACTGGAAAGGCCTAAGCCGTAATTCTAGAAATAGCAGTATCTTTTAATTTTTCATTGTTCTAACAATTTTTCTTTACAGTAAGGTGCACCCCTCTCCAACTCTCCGACCATGATGGGGTATTAAACATAAAACTACGTGAAATAGTAGACCCCCAAAAGTAATAAACATGTAGAGACTTTTATTTCGATATCTAACGTTGTTCTCGAGATGTTGGAAAAATTATTTTAGACACCCTGCATCTTGAAAACGATGCATTTTATGGAAAAGGTAACAAAGTAGGCTGTTTATGATAAGGAATCTACCGACCAATATTTGCTCGTATATCGTTTACATCCATATCAATTGCAATGGTTTTACCAAAACATTAGATGCTTATATGAAAATTTTAAGTATTGGCAAAAACAGTTGAACGTTAGATAAAGAAACAAGTAAGCATCAAAAACAAACAGTCGACAATGTAATAAATACAACATTTAGATTTATTTTAATCATCACCTGTCGAGGTTTAATGTTAGCAGAATACGTAAGACATAGTGTTTTGAAATGAAGAATGGGAAACAAACAGATTGGCATTCTTTATAGTACTGAATAAAAACAAATTTTGAACAGGTCGACATTTTACTTTTATTTTTGGTCTCAATGTGGGCCTTTTTTGCTGTAGTCTTCATTTTAAAATCAAGTAAAACCTTCTAGGGCTTGCAACTACGAGAGTCGATCCTATGATTCTCTTGTAGTTGTATTAATTACTAATGGTAATGTTCAAAAAACACGAAGGAATGAACTTGTTTTCCTTTTTAGCTAGTTAACGATCTGAAAGCGACACTTCTATTTATTCCTCTTCCATAGTAAGCAGGAACGGGAGGTCTATAAAAACTTCTAGGATGGCTGTAAGTAAAGTGCGGATGGTCCCTACAGAGCCCAGACAGGGAAATTTTTGTACTATACTTCCAAACTAAAAAATCATAATTCTAATGGGTATTGAATAAATCTAATGTTTCGCCTTTGTCTTTTCAAACCAGTAGGAGAACATGACATTTTGGGAATGCTTGTCAGTTACCTCTTTGCGTGAAAATTCCTATCAGATACTTTGGATGCGGTAGTCCTGGTAGTGTGATGTTAAAGAAAAGAAAAGCCTAGGGCCATTTAAAATAGGGGTGAACAAATTTGCCCCCCTCCCCAAAGCTGATTTGTATAAAGGCAAATTTATCAGTAAAATCTAACTTTCTCTCAAAGATTTAACTAAGCAACTTGATTCTGACGTTCGAGCTGTAAAATATGAGAACGACATGTAGTTATATGGACCATTTGAAGCTCGAAGGCCAAATTTGTCCACTACTGATCTAGACCTACTTTATAAATGTTAATTCTTAATTCATTCACATCAACTTTGTATAACATTAAAGGGCAGAAAGTTTGTAAATCATAAGTTCTCATTGTCGAGCATCTGTGGAACCTCATTAAGCACCACAATAGTAAAGAAGTGGAAGAGATCTGATTAGTTCTACTTTGTTCTAGAAAACTAATATTTCGAGTAGCGATTTTATCTGATGATGCAATTGTCTCAATTCAACATCTGTCTACTTTTGCTTTTTTGGTCTTATCATATACATCAGTCTATAGCGGACTGAAATATGAGTAAACTTACACTAACGAAGTATATTGATAATCTTAATTTTTAAAAACTTTAGATTTTAATGTTTTCAACAAAAGCATCGTTGCAGTTTCTACCGAGAAAAATGTCTTTTTCAGATAACACAAATCTCTTGGTCTTACAAAATTCAGATCTATAGATTGTCTTGAGTTTGTATTATTTAGCTAGTGATGATTACTTTAGGTCTTTTCTTGTGACCTTTTAAAGTTCCTCTTACAATTTGTCAATGAATACTCACTTTTACATATCAGGCCTTCCACTGGGGTCACTTAGATCACTTCTTGTCACCTTTTTATGGGGAAAATGAGAAAAATTAGCCGAGAATCAATAAAAAATTGTGGGTCACTTTTCTATTTCGTATCTTGACTGTCTTAACGGTTTGGAAGATTGTGTTCCCGTTGGGTGGCAATGCTGGACATTCATTGTTTCGCACGAGGTGGTGTAAGCATTGTTGTGTTATCTGCTTTCTGCACTTACTTATAATATGCAAATTCTACTGGTAAAATTAATATAACCAGATTAAACTAAATCTAGCCACTCACTGGCGGGAAGTTTAGAAAACTTGCAATAAATTATTAAATCTGGCAGATTACAGTAACAAGAAACTGTCCATCATTGATTAGTCTTATTAATTACAATTTCTGGTTGCAAGCAAAAATTAATTTGGTTTTAAGCTAGGAGTTAGAAATTTCACAAAGAGATGCTAAATCTCTTTTGGGTCGTATAAGCAGTAACTTTTTTTAAACAAGAGGAGCCACTTTTAGTCACTTTTTTGGAAGTACTTATAAGTGGAAGGATTGAGAGATATACAGGATCGTGAAAATACTTTCACCAAAGTCCGCCAACTTGCTAGTTTCGTGAATCAATCAAACATATAAAAGTACCTGGATTGTTAGCTATAAGGTAAATAAAAAAAATCTTTAAATAGCACCAATCTGCTAATTAGTACATACTGACCATGTTTGAATCAAGATGTTTGCATCAAAGCATAAGTTTGCTAGCTATGGTATACATACCACAATTTGGTAGTTTAAGAAGTTCGTGATCTTTAGGTAATGGCTCAGGATCTGTGACATCTAATCCTGCTGCAAAGATGATGTTTTTCCTTAGAGCGTCAAATAAGTCTAGCTGATTTACAATCCCACCACGAGCAACGTTTACAAATACAGCTGTTTTTTTCATTTTATTAAAGGACACACTATTAAATAATTCTGCAGTTTCTGCTGTCAGAGGGCAGCTAACAATAACGAAATCACTTTGGCAAAGTACTCGATCAAAAGATACAAATTCTGCTTCCAACAGTTTAGCTAAAAACAAAGATATTTTGACAGTTTTAGAAAGTGTTAGTACTTTTTGATTCTACCTTCGTCTTTCTCTTTGTGGCCGCAATATAAAATTTGTTTAACATTGAAAGCTTTGAGTTTTTTTGCAATGCATTGACCAATTCCACCAAGTCCTACAATTCCTACTACAGACTGATTAATATCTTGTCCTAGCATCCACTGATTTCCATAAATCCAGGTTCCACTGTTAATTAAACCAATTCATAGTTTCAATTATCTTTGCAGAATGTTTTTATTGGTGATAGAAATATTAGAAAAAAATCTTACTTCTCAATATGTAGACGACCTTCATGCAATCTTCTTGAAGCAGCTAAACACAAAAGAATAGCAATATCAGCGACTGCAGAGTTTGGAATTCCAGAAGTATTACTCAGTTGAATCTTGTGCCTTTTTAACAATTCCTTATTAACGTGGTCAACGCCGGATGACATACATCCAACTATTTTTAAATTAGAACCTAAATAAAAGTGATAAATATTATAATTATTTTCTATTTACAAAGAACAATTTATTTACCAGCAGCTTTCAAGATTTCTTCATCAATTGTAATTTTACTAGCTAAATATACTGCATGGGCTCCAGGAAGTGCTTTTAAAAGTGCTTCCCTTGTATTATCTTCATTTATAACAACTTCTAGATTGCTATGTAATTAATTTAATTTTGAGTAATACATATAAATATCATTATGTGTTTGCATATACTGAATAGCATACCTATCTTTTAATATTGTTACTGCTGATTCTGGAACATCTGAACATGTTACAACCACTTTCATTTTACTCGCGATTGATTAAAATTGTTTGAAATTTCACCTGCAAGCTCTTAATATTATGAGATTTATAATCAACATACTCATATTTATACATTTCTAAAATTACTATCTGTTCTAATTATTATGTATTGTGTATCTCATAAATTTATATTTGGGCAATTAACCTGAAAGCAAGTTAAAACACGGTTACTAAACAATTATTGTGCAAAGCACTTATAAAATCACATATTGTACGTTTATTTAAGCTATTTTATGACTTTTCATAATGATAGAGATTATCTTAGATTTGTCGTTGAAATTTTAAATTTTGTGTAGTTAGTACTTTAATCGCTTAGGTAATAATATCTCATTTAATAACCATCAATAAGATAAGAACAATGCAGAAAGTTTAAATGTTTATTTTCTGTTAAAAAGTTATAAAATGTCATTAAAAGAAAAGCAAACAAAAGTATTAGATTTTTAAAATGTTGTAGGAATTATGTAAAAGTCTTGTTATATTAAAAGTAAAAATTAAAGTGTCTGCACCGGACTATCTCTGTAGGAGGCTTTAGTCGTAAAATGGTTTATGCAAATAGAAATACTTCACATCATTACACGTAAGTAATATTCCATTTATAAGGTAGCTTATAAATTTCAGTGAGCAATAAGCAAAAGTATACACACTAGAGAAAACTTTCTTAAAGAAGAACACAATATTAAAGTTTGTGCGTTCAAATCTATGACACAGTAGCATCCAAGCTATGCAGATAGGAATAAGGAGATTCCTATTGGTTGTATGTGGGATACGCAAGATAACAAAAAGCCAGCAAAAAACAAGCATGGCAAAATTGTCTGAACAAACAAATGACAGAGAAGAGAATCGAAAGAGAAAGTGACTGCGGCAAAACGAAAAGCACGGGAGAAATTCGGTATGACAATGGAAAGAAACTTTAAAGAAAACCAGAAATTATTCTATAGAGTGGTGAGCAACCTAAGAAAAGAAAAAAGGAATGGAGTCACGTATATAAAATACAAAAACAACCAAATAATCACAGACGGGAGACGCATTATGGAAAGGTGGAGAGAATACTTCCAAGAACCATTGGCGGCGGAGGAAGAAGAAGAACAATCGGAAGAGACCTCACAGAATACAGACGATGTAAATGACGAAGGATAAGACAATAACAATGGAAAAATTAACGAAGAGCTTGCAGAAACTCAACATGGGTAACGCACCAGGACATGATGAAATAACAGCGGAAATGCTTAAATACATAAAAGACGAGGGAATAGAAACATTCCTACAACTGCTGAACAATATAACAAGAGATAACAAGATACCAGAAGACTGGGAACTTACAGTAATGCTACCAATCCACAGAAAGGGCGATACTAAGGTGTGCAACAACAATTAATGTAAACGTTGTAATCGGCGATTACATTTGAAAAACTAAGAAACTGCTTTTTTTTAACTTATTAAGGAAAAATATTTTAATTTTAATATTATGAATGAATGAATCATATCAAAGATAAGTATTTATAATTTTGTACATCTAGACATCTGATAACCCTAACGATTACAGTAGTGAGAACCACACGCCACGCCACTGGTGTGCAATAATTACAGAGTTATCTCGCTACTAAGCACAGCAAGAAAAATATATGAAAGTATTCTGACGGAAAAGCTGAAAAACGAGACGGAAAGTGAACTGATTGAAGAAAAGAATGGTTTCAATGCAGGCAGAAGAACAACGGATGCAGTATTTGTGATAAAACAACTAGTAGAAGAAACAATAGACACATGAGAAGAATTAAGTATGTGTTGCATAGACATCAAGAAGGCGTTTGATTCAGTGGATAGAGAACTAATCTACAAAACGCTGGAGAAGAAACACGTCAGTAGAAACCTCATCGATAACATTTGAAGCCTATATAGATGTACAAAGAATTGCGTGAGAACCAACAGACCAGAAACATTCGATACCAAGGCAAGAGTCATGCAAGGGGGTACACTGAGCCCATATTTGTTCATATTAATTAAGGATGATATAGACAGAATTTGTAAACAGAAAACTTGAAAACTTACTGAAGTTATTATAATCTTGAACGAATAGGAATCAATGAACTACTCTTCGAGATGATATTGTGTTGATGGCAAAAAACAAACCAGATTTCGAGTGGAACTTGAAAATATGGAAAGAAGAGCTAAAGAAAAATAAATTATATATCAACGCAGAGAAAACCAAAACGATCGTAATAACGGATACCAAGACACAAATAAAGCTATATTTGGAAAATGAAGAGATTGAACAAGTCCTCAAGTTTAAATACTTAGGGATCATATTATTGGAAGATGGAAAGATAGAAGAAGAACTAAAGGAGAGAATGAAAGCTACAACTAGACTCTATTACCAACTGAATAAACATCTAAACAACAGAAGAGAACTGTCAACAAATACTAAGATAAGGATGCACAACGTGTTGTAACACCCCCACGTTAACATATGGCTTCGGAACTAAGGACGCTGACAAAAGAACAGAGAAGAAGATTGCAGGCAAAGAAAATGAAAAACCTGAGAAGGATTGTAGGGCTAAGACGGACAGACAAAGTAAGAAATGAGGAAATAAGAAAAAGATTGGGAGTAAAACCGATAGAACAAAAAATTAAGGAAAACGCATTACGCTGGTTTGGACACTAAATGAGAATGGACCCAAGAAGGCTAAAAAGGAAAATATGAAAGATGGGAAGACCAAAAAAAGGGGGAAGAGGCAGGCCACGACGAAAGTGGAACGACGACATAGGAAAATATTTAGCCTGGATGAAAGTAGACTGGAACGAGATAGCAACACAAACAAGAGACAGGGAGAATTGGAGAAGTCGCATAGCAGACACAAGGGAAGTAGAAATAACATCAGCAACATTAACTTCGACACAGGCAATGACTGCACCAATTGAGCTTCGATGGACAATAATGCAAGTGGATTAAATTTATTTTGGTTCATACTTGCACGTAAATAGTTTTTCACTCTTTTCAGCATGGGAAACGAACAATTTGTCATATTATATAATTAATATTAATATTAAAGCAAATTGTTTCATAGAGTCACTGAGAAACTCCATGAAGTTCGAATTTTTATCGTCTCCCAAATTTTGTCGTCTGTCAGGTTCTGCGGCCCTTCAAATTTTGCCGCCCTAAGCCTAAGCCTAAATCCATTACTGCAGATAGCACTCTGTTTCCTGCAAATAGGCCGAAGAAACAAACAAACAAAAATTGTTCTGATGGTTGGTATGTCTAATTCCGTTTTCTAATTTTCTTCAAAATCAGTGCCTGGAGAATTGCTATTCAAAAAGAACTCTTTACCTGCTAAAATTTAATATAGCTACAGCAACTTGCTAAATCATTTTTAAAAAATGCAGCTTTGATATGTTCATTCCAAGATTGCTGATCCCTAAAGTATCTCTGTTAAAAATAAATGTAGGAGATTCCGTAACGTATTCAATCATTTTAAAGCGATGGCGCTCCTTTTTCAGGTCAAACACGCTGGCCAAAGTAGAAAGTAAAGAACAAGTACTGTAAGAGTTCCTTAAATTAACTAATCCTAGACTAATTTTACTAATAATTTGTTTCGTTTGAATTTGTTATTCAGTTAACACTTAATTTCAAAATCCCTATTCGAGATTTTCTTGATTTACAAGAACAAATTATTAAACAATAGTTTTAATCATAAATACAGGAATCTCAAATCTTAAATTACTAAAGACGATTCAGTGTTAATTCTCCATCTCAATAACTAATTTCATTCATTTGTAGGTTGTAAGCTACAGCAAGATTACTCTGGCAAGCTGCTCTACCATTTTCTTCTATAATCCAGCATATCGTAGATTCCATTAACTTTATATCTGGACAATATCATAAGTTTTCCAATCACGTAGAGTACCACAAAAAAAGTTACCATCTACACTGTAACAGTTGATGAGCCAATTTTTCTTATGGCTTACTATGTGTTTGAACATTTTGTTGAATCTTTCAAAGCAATATACTTATTATAAAAACTAAGTAAGTAGAAAATCACTGAAACAAGAAAGATAGAGCTTTTCAGGTAAGAAAGTCAGAAAAGGAAGTGCTATTCAAAGAAATATGCTCTGTTGATAGATTTTAAGAAATGCCTAATAAAACAAAAATTGACATATTTTAGCAATTATCATAATTACATTATTCATTTTTTTCAAAAAATAATGTTCATATACTAATAATTATAATTTTTTCCATAGGTGCTTATCTTCCACAACTTTTTAAATACTAGTAAGTATCGTAAAGTGCAATTCATTTAAACCATTTTTATAACAAGATCATCCCTTTAAATATAATGTGTATTTTGGGATTTGATAGATTAAATATTTATCAGACAATTTAGAATGACAAGACACAAATATTTAAACAATTGGGACAGGTAACATATGACGCCTATAATAGCTAATTGTGTTTAAATATTTATAAACTCATTCAAGATGATGAGGCTTGTTACAGTAAGATAATAATGTAATTGTTGGCAGTATCTTCATTATTGTGAAATAGTTATTATGCTTTAAAATTTATCAAAACTTATATTTATAAAATAAACTCAATAAGGTATATCTAAAGGCCTACTCTACTATGTATGCTACTTATTTCATTTTATATCCTATAAGCTTGACTTTTCATGATGTTGATTTTTAGCAAGGTTTTGTGTTTGATCTAACACTGCAAGTTATTTTCCTAACCTTATGCAATAATACATGAGATCTGTATGACTGGTTGCATACACCGATGCTAAAAAATGTAATTTCTCTATTATTTTTTTCTTCTAAATGAATCAACATCATTTTACATTATTCTTTCATGTAATCTATAGTTGCATGAACATTTTAAAACTGTTGCATCATTAAATGAAACTGCGTGTAGTTCTTTTTCACCATTTAAAAATATACTTGTTAACCATATTTTTTTTAAACTGTGCACATACAGTAACTTCGTATACAAGCTACAACAAAAGAAATAGCAATTCATCTACGCTTAAGCTATGTTAGAAATTACGTCAGAAGCTATGTCCTTTTGCACAACACAATTGTATGTCAAAGGTCATGTCATACAGCAATTAACGAAAATAACACATTTAAAGAGAATCTTGGTCGCTTTTCTTTTTTATGAAAATTGAAAGAGTATTTTCAAATGACATCGGTAGCTGCATAGAATTCGTTAATAAAGAAGAAATTTGCATGTTAAGTATCAGTGCATGGGTGGTCATATCCAGAGTCAAGAGGGTATCAAGAAGTGGAACACAGGGGCAGGGCAACAGTATCATGAGCATTGCTAGAGGAAGACATCTGTATCCTAATTTAAGAATGGCGCACCCTTTCTTCCAGTATTCCTTAAAACTTCTTTATCCTTTTTAACGAGTGGTACTCGTATGGGATGTTCCTAAAAGACCGAAGAAAAAAATTTGTATAGATACTCGAATGAAGTTAAAATAAGATGTTTTATCCAAAAAACTGATCTTGGTTCAATTTTTACAGCCTTGTTGCTACATGATAACACAATCCATACCTAATATTATTTCTGAGGTCAACTTGAAAAACCTTGAGATTAATCTAGAGGTCTCTAATAAGATCGATTTAGAGGTTTCCTATGCCACATTGTAAACAAAATAGTAAATAGAATAAGTAAAGTATCGGTTGATTCACTGCTTTTTCAATTTACTGTGTTCAGTTTTCCTTTGATTCTAATCCGTCTATTGGAAGAGATTTCACAGTTGTTTCATGACCGAACAGTTCTTTCCGTGACTTATGAAATATTCGTTCTGAAACAGTTCATACAACTTTTACCGAAAACGGAGGACTAGAGGACTGTCAAATTATATTATATATACATTATTTCGGTGCAGTTTGTAATTAATACTACTGAGCACTACTAATTAGGTTTGCAGCACACTAAACATCGCCCAACAACACATCAGTTGGAAAATACTGGATTAGAAATTTGTGTAGTTGCAATGCAGTCTTTGTTAAGAATTTCTGCTTGGCTTGTAATATATTTTTGACTAGACAATATATTAGTGAAAGTGAGATCCAAAGAACATCCGCATTCTCAAAATTTCAGTGACTGAGCTAGATGACGTTTTAATTGACATGAGTGATGTGAATAAAAAGACTAGTCAATACTTAAAAGTTCAAAAACTATGTATATATGGTGATGATACAAGATGCTATTTAATATACTACTTATGTAAATAGGTGTAAACTACATTTTGTTGCGAGTCGTCAATCGTCGTGTGATTTATGCTAGTCGGACTTGATAAAAATTGATTCAATATAACAAAAAGAATTCCTAGGCACTTTTCATGAAAGCCTTAGGAAGATTTAATATATTTTAAATTTCAAGATTGAACTTAGAAAATATTGATCTACACGACGATAAGTATTTTACATAGACTCTATACGTGAGTAATCAAAGACAGACGTCACTTCGTTGGTGTTCTCATACTCAATTGGTCTATGCGTATGGCATTAAAAGTGAATACGGGAATTTCATCTGAATGAGAACATTTTGAGAACATTCTCTGTCAAACGAGGTTTTCCATTTAATTCTGCTTATGGAGGTTGCTGCTTGAGTTCGAGTTTGACTTTGAAAATGTGTATGAAATCCATGATAAACATGAGAAACTAGAAAAAGTAATTTTGTTTTTACGGCATGACACAAGAAGGATCTTCCAGAAAGATAGAGCTTCTGCTTTCCTGATTACTAATTCTTCTTGTGATTTATCAGTAGTATGCAGAGGTTTTGATATTGATAGATTAAAGGTTGAACTTGTATCAGTCTTCTTTGAATTTGAAGTAAGTACTCAACGGATTGCTTGGTCTATGTAATATTAACTCTGATGGATGACTTAATTTTCCTCTGAATTTGAGAGAATAATAACCAAGACATTGTATACAGGACACTGCTTTAAAATTACGTTATATTTAGTATATGGATATTGGAATTGGATTGAATGCTAAGCAATCTATCGATATTTTTTATTATTTCATTTAAAAATAATCCACTTTGGTTTTTCATTCTGTATAAATAAAAAACAAAGTTTCGACCTTGTAAACCCATTTATTACTTTTTATATCTTTAATAGTTATCGTATGATTAGAAAATTTCTCTGCTAACTGTGCTTTACATCGGCATTTTCAAAAAACTCAAAAGAATTAAAAAATCTATTATTAGAAATTAAAATAACAATTTACTGATTCCTAGATTTTTAGATATAGCTGGTTTTCCTTTATTGTGTTGTAACTCCATTCAAAAATATAAAATATTTACGTTTTATTAAAATGAAAAATATGACGCTTGTTGAATTGCACGTATTGATTGACAGTCGCATAAAAAAGGGGAAATTTTTAATATGTGCTGCGAAATTTCATCTGCTTCTGTAGCACGTTTCACATGTTCCCTTGTAGAAACGTCAACGTATGGGTGTAATTAATTAAGAGGGGTGTGGTGCATAATATAAAATACATCGATATGCATATTATGTCTACACTGTGTATTGTATTTATACTGATACAAATAGATATTGAATTTAGGCATATGCGATAACGTAAGATAACGTCGAGTTAAATTTAGCAGATGCTCTGCGGTCGACCATTTGGCGGCTGTTGGCAGATGCGCTTTACTTTAGCACCTGTACCAGGTGGCACCTGACCTGAAGAGCTGCTAAAGTGGAATCCACCTGTGAGTTCTATCTTTCTGCCCCTATGCTTTTACCCCGTTATCGGTGTAACCATGGCAAAACCCATGCTGTTATAACTAATTACTATTAATGATACTCAGACATTTTATGTATTTTTTATCGGGTCTGCGTTATTAAACAGCTGCGTGGAATTTTTGGTG
>VTPC01090951.1:207361-218180 GCA_011009095.1 Ignelater luminosus
AAAAAAAACATTAATAGCTATTCACATTATTCGGCTTCAGAATATGTGTAGTGCCACTTATTCTTTACTGAAAATAAAGATTGAAACAATTGAATTAGTTGGCTTGATTCAAAATTACTCCAGAAAACGCCTCATTATAACGACAAAGAGACGTTGTGTTATCTACGTAAATTATTGCATCTCGCTTTTCTAATATGTATTTCAGACTAGAAATAAGTACAATTCCGCATGTCTTGCATTACCTAAGGTGAATTGAACTGAAAATATGAGTTGCTACCTTTATGCACTATCCTCAAGTGTTGTTCCTTCATTTCTTTTCTTTTGGCAAAAATGTTTTTGGGGGCTGACTTCAATACAGAATAGAAATGTTGCGTTTAATAAAGCAAGTACAGATGTATGTATATGGTCAAATATTAAGTTTCATCAGTGTTTGATTAACCAATCTCAATAAGCAATACGCTATCAGAAATGAAATACAGAGAAAATGTCATGTTATGTTCTACAGAGGAAGATCTACCATACGGACCAAGATCTTCGAGTGACAAGAAAACTCCAAAAACTTCTAAGACTCTAACTTCTTATCTGTGTAGATTTTAACCATGAGTGCTGATAAACATGAGAACGTATAAACCCCAATCATGTGATAAGCTGGGACGAACAAAATTAATTTGAAATTGAGTGTTTTTGAGTTGATCAAGTTAACGGAAATTCAAGACATTTCATATTCCAGAGTTTTGTGTACTATTGACCACCAAAGTCCAAGTCTAATTTGATACTTTCACCCGCTTACCTCGTAGAAGAGAGACTCAGGTCGGAAGAGTTGTCTAAACCTTAAAGCCGACAACCAAGTTGCTTGGAAGACATTGAAACGCGATTTGATATGTAATGAACTATAAATACATATCTAGAAAACTAAACAGTCTAATTATGCTTAAGAAATCATCTGGGAATATTTCATTAAAAAATTGGCATTCGAAAGTTAAAGAAATCGGTACGCAAGTATTTCATTATGCAAGTTGGAAAGGCAAAAATCTCGAAAGTAGTCTAAATGACGATGACGAATTCAATCCTAATAAAAAGTGCAAATCTTATCAACTACATTCGGTTAGATTTAGAAAATAAACTTGTCAAAATAAAAGAAAATTGCAATTTTACATTACATATGTGATAACAATGTCCCATTCAGTTTCATTTCAAAGAAACTGAAGTCTTTTGTTAAGTCATTATTCCATCATAAAAACATGTTATTCCATTGCATTAGACAAATCAGTTACAGGAGAAGTGGGTCCAGCTAGTCCACCACAGTTCTTGATGCTTTCGGATTTTACGCAGTGAAAAGTCATTTGTGCGTTTGTCTTAATCTAACTGAAAGAAGTCTCATAACTAAGAGAACTTATTTACGTTAATTAACTTAATTGCCTAGTTACCTACACTCTACCGTTCAAAATAATGAAACCACTCGATAACTTCCGAAAACAAAAGTTTAATTACTTATGTTTAGTTTTATGTTTTTAAAAAACATCCAAGCTCTTCAGTGGTATCAAGATCAAGTAGGAGTTTCATTTAAAAAGATTAATGATACGCTCTAGTTTTGTTTGATACTATCTTTCTTTAGCACCTTTTTTACTCGTATTGGTTACCATGTGGAGTATCTCATTTTTAGCGAGGATTCCGTAGGCCGTAAATGTTTTTTAACAACAGGAATCTCAATAATTTAATTTTTAAAATATTCAACTTGTTTTTAATTTAACCGACTTTGATCTTTTAAACTTTACGTGATTCTAATTATCCAATAATAGCGGAAAAAACATAAGTTACAAGCTTAACGGTAGATATTTTATGCAATATCTTCACATAAGTTATAGGCCTTTATACTTAATTTTTAATTATGTTTTCTTCCAGACAATTATTACCTACTAAATTTTAGAATTAAAATTTAAGATGAATAAATTACCTGAACTTAGCTTTGAATAGTTTTTATGACTTTCATCACAAGTATAAAATTTCCAATTGTAAGTTTAATTTACACCTAAATGTAGGTACCTATTACGTAAATTTATTTTCAAAAGTATCAAAAACAAAAAGCGCATTTGCCGCTTTAAAAGATGTGAGTATCGACTCCTTTGTTGAAGAGGTCGACAAAATGTTAATTTCCTAGTCAATCCCAGCCGCTCGTGCATATCTGGGAAGGGCTGCGGTGCCGCTCGGCTCCAGATGTCCGATGCTATCTGATGTTTTTGTGCATACAATTATTTATGATGCATTTAGAGATAACCTAACATAATTTTGATTTACCAATGATGCAATTAACAGAGTGTATAACATTTGAACCTGACAAGATATTAGATATAGTAACCATAACGAATAAACATAATAATGATTGTTAACAGGATGCTTTGATTTCTTGACACGTAGTTAACTTATTTAAGAAAATTTAATATTATTTCTGCGTACTTATTTTAATAAAACAGTTTTGTTTGGATTTGCCTATTTCGGTTAATTTATTACAGGAAGGACGTATGACAATTCAATGACTTTATTTTTATTAATCGGAAATCGGTTTTTTCTTCCTAGATAATTTATTCCTAGCGTTCCAAATTTAGAAACCCAGTGGGCTGATTAAATGATTAAATTTAACATATTTTATTGTCTTTTAATCTGTTTAAATTAAAGAAATCGAAAGTATAAACCTAACTATTAATAACGATTTTATTAATTTCTTGGAAACTTGCGTGGTCAAATAATCTTTTAAAAAGCTTGAATACCTTTTCAGATTAGACAAACTGCAAATTCATTGTTTTGGTTATTTTTATAAATTTCAAACCCATTACTATCACATAAAGATGTTACCGCAATATTTAGTTATTTTTATTAATGATCGAACACAAAACCCGGTGTTTATATAAATTCTGATTCTACTTATTTTGTTATTTTGGTCTCAATAAGTAATATCACCTGTTCGGCACCTGTCCAACTGTTGGTGCGGGTTGTGGGGCCAAGGGCGAAGAAGAGTGTGATGCGATACAAAGCAACCGGGCGCAAACACCTGTTGCTTCACTGTCTCACGGAATACGGATACCTGTATAAGTGGTTATCGGTAAACTGGACCGATGTTTTTAATAAATGAATGACAAAGATTCACACAAAAGTATAATTAATAAATAAAATTGAGTTTTGGTTTTAATGGGAAGTATTTTATTAGGTGTATTCTTTGGAATTTTTAGTTTTTTTCTGATGTTTACGTGCAAGGCCGTTTCAAGCGCGAGTGGAGGGTGTGCGCAGCACGCGGACGGCAGCTCAAGGGGGCAGCAAAGTTTGACAAATATTCCTCAAAATTAGTCATGGGACATACGACTCTTTTTACCGTGCCAGTTCAATTCGTTCAACTCATTTTAAAGAGTCGTTCACATTGAGTCGTTCATTTGAACTGATTGTGTAAGCACGAACGTTTCATACATACTACTGTAGAAATGTACGATAGGTGCGATATCATTCTCACCTAAATTATTGAATAATGTTTAGTCAGTTCTCAAGATCTCTACTCTATTAGATTTTTCTACTCCTTAGAATATAGAAATGAAGTGTATTTATTTAATAATCCTTAGAAAATATTATACTTCGATAATCATTAATAAATACACTAAACTTGTATTGCTCTTGGAAATTCAACAAGCTTTTCTACTTTCCGAGCATGTATGCACTATCTCGTTCAAAAGAGAATCGTCACTTTCTTGCATTGAACTGGGTAAGTTCAAATACATATTCAGTTCACTGTTTCTTCGTTCGTTCATTTCCCACTCCTCAGTAGAGTCAGTACGAACTTTAAATGCACTTATGTGCTACTGAACTGAATAAACAAATGAACGAACCGTTCAATCGAAAAGAGTCGTATGTTTACCGCTCATTTAAGTGAGTCATTCATTGTGAACGAGTCATTCATGAACGACCCATCTCTATTCAAAATAAGATTGACAAAGAAAGTACATTAGATCATTAATAACGCATGAACTGAAAGTTTTGAAACAATTTTCAGCGGTTTGATATTTATCATGATACCAAATTCTGAAGTTGGTGTTGGAAACCCTGCCTTTTTTAACGCCAGTTAGATTTTTGGGATCAATTGCATCATTATATATCTTATAAAGAGAAAATTTGCAAAAGTATCTACAATCTAGTTGGACGAATGCTTGTATTTGATATTGTGCGAACATTTTTATGAATACATTAGAAAACTCAAAAAATAAAGGAACTGACGATATCTACACTGATATTATCGAATCCCTGCGAACGAGGGGTGTGATACCCACAGTGGTTAGCTGAGTCTGAGTGTAGTCTGCACTGGAAGCAAGAAGCGTTGAAACTGCTCTAGGAGACCGCCATGTAAACACCAGGGTTAGGAATTATAAATGTCTATGAAAATGGGCTGATTTGCTTAATGTTTTGACCAAACTTGGCATCATATCATTATGTCAGAAGACAACATAGTTTTTGTGGCTACAAACGATAACCCTTCAAAGATTTTTGGTCTGTTCTGCCGAAGAAAGTTTATGATAATGAAAATTTAACAGAAATAAATTTTACCACCGTCGAAGACTATGCATTATTAAGGTGAATGGACCGCTAGTATTAATTTAAATTAATATTTCTGTACTCAATAAGTATGCTAAAATAAAGTTTATACTGATGATTCAAATTGTGTCAAAATTTTCGAGACATACATTAACAACTGATATTTAAAAAATAGAACGGGGCGGTAAATATAGTCTTGCACTAGGGCGCCTCATATCCTTGGAACGGCGCTGTTTGCATGCTATCAATTTATCATTCTTTGAAATAAAAAGAATGTTTGCTTGCTTAGAAAAGATAAATCTGCTAGGCTGCACCTCATACAGTAAGAAAATGTATGAAAGAAGTCTTCACCTATTGAATAAACTTATGTACAGCGATTCATTCTTTCACGTAAGGTAAAAGAAAGACATGCGTTATCAAAAGAAATCAAAGTCTCCACGATAATCTATCTCTTATTTCTAGAAAACTTCTGATTCCTAGAGATGATGCTGCCAAAAGCACATCTTTAAAATCTAGTTATTTCTATTTGCGCGTAGCCACCGGAAGGTGGAGAGATCATACCACGGTTTCAGTATCTCAAGTATCTGCAAGCCTTCAAGAGCTTCGAGACCTACAAAAACTCAGGGATTTCTAAAGAGGAAGAACTCTACAGAAGCGTAAAGGTCTACAAAATTTACAGATTCACAAAAACGTGAAGGACTGAAAGAACCTACAGATTTGATTGAGCTCAAAGCTCAGCAAAGACCCAGGAACGCATAAGAACCGTTGAGGTTTGCAAGAACATGATAACTCGCAAGAACTCAAAACTATTTAATAAGATAAAAATCTAGATAGTAACTAGAACTAACTTGGTTCCCGAGATCATTGACATTATAATCTATCCCCCACAAAAAGTTTACATATAGGATATTATTAATTTGCCTAAGTACTACACAACAGTGAAAAGGTATATAGTTTCAAACTGCGATCTTTGATCGTTGACCACAGGCAAAAGTTTCTCAGCATAGGATATACAACCGGATACGGTAAACAACTTCCTACTAAAATTCTTAAAGGAACTGAAGATATAGGTTATAATTATATATTTATATAAGCTCTATCTTCTTTTTATTGTAGACTCTTATTGCAAAATAGCATAAAAATCTGTAACCTAACGGATAGCCATAGTTGGTCCTCAAATCTAAAGTTACGCCAGTGGAATTTATCTACCTGATATGGTATTTTGCTTAGAGTTGTGTAGTATAACCGTTGAAGTTGATTTCATCTAAAGTACAAATGTTCATTATTTAAACGTTTCTTTGGCCCAGTTGTTTTTCTTGACTTCTAGCTTTTTAGATGACTTTGAAAGGGTACACATTAGCATTGTTGTGTTTAAAATGACATAGAATTTTGCTTTCTCAGAAGTTTTTTTTTAAATTTCTGGGTTAGGGTCTAAAAGTTAAAGTTTTACTTGTTTTATTATAGATTCGTCACTGCGCCCAAAGGTACTGATTGTTATCAAATCCGTTCACATTTTACTTTTGCATAATTAAATCGCTTCTTTCCACTGCTTGAAAAAAGTTGTGTCCAAAAGAATATTTTAAGGAAATCTTTCTTGGCCCTAGTGAGCAATAACCTTTCAAACTTTCAACATAATTATATTGTTTAATGTTTCAAAGTCAAATTAAAACTGTATTCTTGGATATTCAGAATTTTGATATATGAGCAAAGCATCTCTATGTAAACGTAATCTACAGATTTTTTGTTTCTGATCAGTCTTTTAAATCTTCAAAGAAAAAACATGTTGGTCTCTTACTCACTAAAAGTTGAAGTCAGAAAAAATTTTATTTTCAAAATGAAACGGTTTCCCGAGTATTCTGTTTTCTTCCTTTTAACTAACAATGACTGACTCGAAATTATTTCTGTATTATCTGCATTTAAATCATGTTCTATAGAAATGTAAATTTTTGGCCTTCATTTCTCTTTTTAATACTACTTCTCATTTGATTTGTAAGTTACTCTGGCTGGATACTAAATATCCTTCTAACTTATTCCTATTACCAAAACTCGGTGTACTGTAAATTAACAAAAGTATAATTCAAATTATATTGTTTGGTTTAAGGAACCATTAATTTAATTTGATTTAACAATGAATATTATCATTTCTTGTCGACATTTATGTGATACCGCACTCTACTCATTATCATTAATGAGGTCTAAATAGAAATAAATTGACAATAGAGGATGCAGATGCCACAGAAGTTTATTACATTAGTGAGAAGATGATTCAGGGTCTCACTTTCAAAATGCAGCAATGTGTTGAAGAAAATGCGTTTTAATGCAATAAAAAGTTGCCAACTGTTACATCAAAGTTTGTGGTTACCCTCGGCTGCCCTCGGTGTTATTTAATATCTTCCCTTACATATCACTGATTTACAGCTTACTCTTTTGCGGTTGTGAACTGAATTTAATTAGGATATAGGAGGGTAGAATTTTCACAATTCACAATATTAAAACAGACGCAGACGATCGCAATGTCATGACAAACATATACGTAGACCGTCTAAATGTGAGTGCAAAAATTTGTAATTTCTTACCTAAAATCAGGTTTGCTTTTTATACAGATTTTCTTAATAAAGTAGGCGTGGTCTATTTATAAAATACAAGGTGTGTTTATTAAAACTTGACAAAAATCACAGTGTTTGTTAGGAACCAGAATGAAAATACAGTATGTATTGTACAGTGGCGGCTCGTGGTATTGTGCGGTGGTAGAGCCACGGCTTTGCGGTTCAATATGGTTTGTAATTTTGTATGTTACCTTTCCAATTGACTAAAGACAATGAATATTTACCAACTTACAAAAGTATCCTATTCTATTAATTATTAAAGTTACATTTAAATCAGTCAATGTTCACAACACAAATGTTTAAATTGTACGGTATGTGAAAACCATTCTCCGTTCTTTTTTATTAGCAAATACGTCAATCACTCTCTTATTAAAATTTTCCATGTTAATAAGAAAAGGTTTTTCAGCTGATAGCATTCTCAATGCACCGAGGCTTTCTTCCTTTATGGAGTTTTTTAGAAAAGTCTTAATCCTTTTCAGCATGGAAAAACAACGCTCGACACTAACCACTGCAGAAAGATAATTTCTAGCGATATTCGGGAAATTTTTCCAACTCAAATAAATTTGTATCTACTAGATGTCCAGTGAAACTAAATCTTGTTCTTATTTGCTGAATAATAGAGTCACAAACTTTCTTCTGTTTTCTTATTTAGATGCTGCATGCGTGGCCTTTTTTGAGGAGGTCCGTCATCTTCTAAAAGTTGCATATCACTGGCATTATTTGCCATAATGTAATCCATTTGATTGCGTATTTTTTGTATTTCATTGTCAAAATTCTGTAAATCCTATCTAATCTTGACTAGGTCGGTATTTGTCTTTTGTAATTGTTTAAAAATTATTTCAACGTGAGGCATTATTTTATGAAAAATTATCAACCAAAATATAAAATCCTTGTTTCCAATCCAATATTTCCATGACGATTATCAGTTCTTTTCTGTATTCATAAAACGCTCCGTGAATGAAAATTCCATCTAGTTTGCGACGAACGTGGTAATCTCTTTTGAACAATTTCACTTTTACACTTCCCGTCAAGTTTCAATCCGGGCGTAGTGTAACACGACACACCCGCACCACGTATCGAGACTGGACCAGTGATGTGCGTGTCAACAATGTTGACGTCAACAATTCATTCTTGACATGTCAACAGTAAGAATTGTTGACAAGACCTTATTGATGTCAACTATGTCAACTATGTCAACAATGTCACAATTTAGACATTATGAATGCACATACGCAAAGCTGTTAAACTTGATTTTTCCTTTATTATTTAAATCTTAAATAGTTTATTACAATAATTTTTATTTGACTTCAATATGTGGGGGCAAATATGAGGCACAGGGAATTGTGAGATGCTTAAGTACGTTCAAGTCTAATGTACGTATAGAATAATTTTGATTAGAAAAAAAATAAATGCTAGGATGTTGTTCATCATGTTAGCATTTGTTTTTTCAATTAATACTAACTGTCACATTGCTAGAATTGCCCCCACCATAGTTTATACCTTACAGAATCAGTTGGATCACTTCCCCTACATTTTGTCTTCCACTTCAAGAAACTCGCGGTCTATGCGCAGAGCACTATTTTCTGTCCAGAAGTAGAAGGATACAAAACCTAACCTTAACCTTCAAAGAAATAATCTCATAAAAGATTGTATTATTTAAATGAAATCAACTTGCATATTCTGTAAGTGAATTAGTGAAACTGTTGAGTGTTGGTAAGTTACATTAGTTGTGAAATTTGAATATCAACTGCATATATAACCTCCCCTACAAGCGCGCGGTCTACAGTTTAGCGAGGGCAGACCGAAAACCAGGAACACGAAAGATTAAAAGAACCGCTCTGAGTGATCTAACTGATTCTGTAAGGTATAAACTGTGCCCCCACATATCTGAACTAAAAATCTTAGTATGGGCCTATGGAGCTATGAGTAAACATACTTGTAATTTTACTGATTCCATGGAAATAAGAATAAATACATAGGATTTAGTTTTTTAATGCCATTTTATTTAAATAATATTTTGGTTTTTCTTTTCCATCTTCAGTTATTGTCACAGTCCCATTTCATCAAAATTCTTATTCTTGGGCCTTTCGTCCATTTTGATTCTTGAATTGTCTTGAACATCTTGTTAGCCGCGCTTTGACTGGCTCCAAGCTTTTATTTTTATCATTTTGTATACGCGGTGTTCACTTGTTCACTATATTTATATTTATAAAATAGCAATGTTTAATCTCTGGTAAAGGTCAGACTTTAAAGGAGAAAATTTTGAGTATAAATTATTTTTTTCAAATTGGAAAATGAAATGTCTTTGTGGTGGTGCCATGGCTCCTTGGCTTCTTATAACGCGCCGCCACTGGTATTGTATAAATGTAAAAGAAAACAGTTACTCCATTAAGGATTGTCTCACAATCAAAAAAACCATCTAGAAAGTGGTTTCCATTTCTTCTTTTTCCAACAAATAAACAATCGTCTTAATCTGATTTATCACATATAAAAAGAAATGAATGGAAACCGAAATAAATGAGGAGAATATATTCACAACAAAACACACAGAAGGTCTTTAGAATTTGTTATGGTATGGTTCTAATGCAAGTAGAGATAAATTGCACGTAGATAATAAATCGTAAAGCAAGACTTGCTTCAGAAGGCAAAATCGAATAACAATCAGCTAATCTGTTTGTACTTAATTTTGATTGTTCTTTCTCTTCACCAAGATGTAATGATGTTGATATGTGAATGAATATCTATCATCTCATGTGCTTTAATATTACTTTTCGGCTCATTAGAGATATGAGCAAAATCTTCAAATTGAATTATGTAATTTGCATATTGTATAACAACTCTTCTTGTAAAAGTTATTGAAAGACTGAAATGTAAGTACTGTGAACTGTCAATGGAATTGATGTACTTGTAAGTAAATAACATTTGATATCACTGCCTTAAACTTTTTTCTGTTAATTTCTACACTGAAAAATAAAAGTGCTGAATCGAGAAATAAATCTTTGAATCGATATTTTTTGCACATTAAATACGGGCGATGTGTTAAATGTATCAAGTGCAACAATATGGATTTTGCAACCTGTATCGCTTGTTTTGATGAGCGTGCATTGTTTAATTAAACAATACAAACTTATTCTCAACGTAGTACGTTGCTATTGTAGAAACTACCTAGGTTTCGTTTTAATCAAAACTGACTATCCAACGAAACAATTATTTTTGACAAACCTGCAGTGTTGATTCAAGATAACATTTCTTTTATGTACCTTTTCTTCGTTCGTTGAAAACAAAAAAGTTAAATCAAACAATTCGTTCTTCTCAGTGCAGTGGAGGTCAAAACGGCTATTGCAAACCTCCATATGTTTCATCAACTCTTCCATTTCTTCTTCGCTGGGTATACGTAAAATCATCCACTGAACCCTCCCATTCAATTATCTAGTCTAGTTCTCATTCGAGTAGTAGTAGTAGTTTGGAGCTTCTTGGTTGTCGTTTATCTGTTGTTATAACTACGTAGTTGTTAAGTGGATGGCGCAGGCCGCAGCCCGTGTTTGTATTTAGCCTTCTTAAAATGGTTATTGAAGGACGCTGCCCATGTGTTGTCCTTAGATAGAATTTTGAAGAGTCTATGTCTAAAACAATACTCAAATGTG
>VTPC01090952.1:5796-57796 GCA_011009095.1 Ignelater luminosus
AGGGCAAAGTCCCTTGAAGGGATTGTTGTAAGTACAGTTTGATTCTATTTTGATTTTTTCCCATTGCTCCAATTGGTAAGGAGTGTCTTTTTCCGATACATCTACAGAACAAAACATCTGCCTAGAAACTTTTTCTCTTTGGATAGTTTGAAATATTATCCGCAAAGACGCTTTGACGACTTTAGTCCCAAAACGATCTGAAAAACCCGTAAAATCCGAGTGTTATCAAACAATGAAGGTATAAATGTATTTAGATGTCCTGAAATAAAGACTATACAAGATGTTTCTTAAGAAACCTTAACATTTTGGATTTTTTGAATAAAAAACTGTTCAATTACCTATGCTCTGCCTATTGCAAATCAAAGATAATAGAAAATCGTTTGCAGTTTGTTTCAAATTTTATTTTAAACAGTTTGGTTTAAAAGAGCAAAACTGCAAGAGTTAGAAATGCAAAAATCAAAATACTTGAACTCCTCGTATGGGTTTTCTGATCTCTCCAGTCGGTTCGTACCAATACTGTTAGTTATACCTTTGGACTTTATCTGCACGACTGCAAGGCTTCACATCCATCATCCGGTAGATTAGATTCACTGAAAATATAAAGCTTTTTCAACCTCTA
This sequence comes from Ignelater luminosus, assembly GCA_011009095.1. Classification (NCBI taxonomy): domain Eukaryota; kingdom Metazoa; phylum Arthropoda; class Insecta; order Coleoptera; family Elateridae; genus Ignelater; species Ignelater luminosus. Next base: position 6,416 of record VTPC01090952.1, read on the forward strand.
GTTTTTATTTAAAAAGAGATACATGTTAGGGTAAGTGTTTGGCAAAGTCACGTTTAAAATACTAACCATGTGTATTAATCTGGTATTTTATTTAAAATATTTGATTAACCGTAACTGGTAGATCACAACGGTGGTTTACTAATTAAAAAAATTTTAATCGTGAAAATATCCATCAGTTGAAACATTTTTAATGTTAGTCATTCCTTATACTGTATATACAAACTATAAGTTCAGACTGCGTCTTCTTCAGTCGTATCCTCGATGACAGCAACTTCTAGATAGTTTTGTTTGAATGGCTCTGGTTTCTAACCCGAAAGCTGAAACCCAAACCAAATATTTAATTAAGGAACAAAGGACAGAAAAAGTGCACAGAAACGACGACTTAGCAAAGAGAATTAGTAGATCTAAGGACATGTTGGTTATCAACACTTACACCGTAAAGAAGTATGCTAAGAAGAAAGTTTCAGGAAGAGAATCATAGTCTCATCAGAAACTTTGTTGGTGACTGACAATTTCGATTATCTTACCACTAAAGGCTCGTTTTCTAGAATGTCCTCCAAGTTCACGACTGAACAGAGGAGTATACTAGCAGAATTGCAGGCAGTTCCTGAAGGTTTACTTTGAGGTTCTTTAGAAACGATTCGAAAATTAGCTTTAGTCATTTTAAAGTGTCTGCTTTTGCTCAACTTGACACAAAGTCACATCAGGAAGAAGTTGTTGAATTTCAATCAAAATTTCACTTTGGCAAACTTTTTAAACGTCTTGTCACTTACGAATAATCATTCTTATCTTATCTGTGTATTCAACAAAGCATATGGATATAGCCAAACACTAGTCAACTTCTAAAAGTCTCAGTTTCTCTCTGGTAACGTTTGTTGGGTATTGAGAAATGGTCTAAGGGTCTTACGTATCACGTGGTCTAACAGAAGATAATTGTACTGATATAATATAATTAAGGCAGTACAAAGGCCTAATGTTTTAGTAATCACGATCTCCATGACCATACTACCTACCAAAGATTCACAAAATTCACATCGCAACGTCACTATCACAGATTGTACTCCGTACACTGCCATGATAATTTGTCAAACGGTATTCCTGAAAGTTGCATTTTATATGCGATTGCATAAGAACGGGTCATCTTGTTGTTTTTATATTTAAGTGACCCTTACGTGATTCTGTCTATATTTAACGCCGTGAGCAAATAAAAGACTAAATACATGGTTATTTGAATCTTCAGGTAATGCATATTTATGAATTCACGAATTACGCTTGTCGACCTGAAAGGTTGCAGTTGAAATGTAAACTTTTCTCTTTTCCCTTTCAAGTCAGAACAGCCGAATTTTTCATTTTCAAGAAATTTTACAATGTTGCTCGAAACAACATGATAAGAACTTTCCGAATAAATTATTTCTGCCTCATTTATGCTGATATCAACTTTGATGAACCTTGACATATTCGATCATCATGTATTCTAATACGAATGTCAGATTCAAAATAGAAATGTCCATTCAGCTGATACAAATCTTGACGACTCCTAAATTTATTATTTTTCCGAATTAGGTGTTACAAAAGGAAACTTTATGATAAGCAGTCAATGTTCTTTAAATATGAAAATTATTAAATAAATCTGAAATATAATTTTTTAAGGAAATATTCAATTCAGTACTTTTTTGTACTGCACAAGCTGTGTTGTTATTTATTAAGATAAATTTAGGTCAGATAAGAAATAAAGAGTTTTATTACAAAAAATTTGTTTACTGATCTCGACAAAATTTATTATTTGTCAATGCATTTACTATTTAGTTTAATGTTTTACAATTATGTTTAATGAGATTTCTACCTGAACAAATTGAGGAAGATTTACTGTGAGAATATAATAATGAATAAATAGACAGCCATGAAAATTCTCATTGGTCCAAAACTATATGTTTGTAGCAGAAAGGACAAACTTCTACCATCCAAATTAATGTTATTTTAGTAGGTAAATGGTAGTTATAAGTTGTATCTGCTACTAGATCTTCCAACCACAACAGTAAATTGTGTCTTAAGTAAAGCACTACCTCTAAATAATTTTAAACCTCCAATCTCAACTTTAACAAAAGTTTTATTGACTAATTTAAAATTCTTTAGGAAAAACGGTTCGGCAGCAACAAGGGATTTACCGAGAACAGACCCCGACGCTCACAATTTCCAAGAGTACACATACAAGAAAATTACGCCGTGCGATGTTTGTTCGCAAATCTTAAGAGGTGAGACTTTTGTAAAACTTTTTAGGTTAACTACTAAATTATCATTATTATCTCAGGACACACGAGGCAAGGATTAAAATGCCGTTTCTGCAAGATGAATGTGCATGTTGACTGCCAAGATAAAGCACCGAAATGCCAACCCAAATCTGGGCTTCTACGAAGGCAAAAGTCAACCTCAGAAATCGAATCCCGTGTACCAGAGCCGACGGTTGAGGAGGAAAGTAAGTTTAATATCGTTATTATCTTCTCTTTTGTACCTGCTAGACATAATCCAATAGTGGAAATCGGTGTTCCGAGTTCAAAATTGTTATATTCTCTAACAGAATTGAGGACTTTGTTTTTGTACCGTTACTCTTTTGTAAAAGAAGAAAAGTAAATTGAATTTTCTTAACTCCGTTTGTTTTCCATTCAGGAAAACTCAACATATATTTTTGAATATACAGTAATATATGCCAACGCACATTAAATTTGTGCAACCGCAAATACTGATGTTTTCTTTGCTTTTATTAAGTCCTGCCTTGATACGAAAAAGAAGCAACAACAATTTAAGATAATTCAAGGTTTTATTTGGGGTAAAGCTTTTATTATTGACTTCCCTATAAAAGATTGATTTCCTACCTTTTCTTGATTCGCCTTTTGTATTAAGAATTCTACAAAATCCTTATTGCCTTTTTAATAAACTCCGGATTATCATTATTTCACTTTTTGCTGAGCTGCAGAAAATTGCTTGCTATTCAGTCATTTGCGTGTCAGTCAGAATATTAGCAGCCTGTTGTTTTCACGAAGGTTCAAATAAGTCTTTGTCAGGATTTTCACAACAGCTTAATAATATTGCGTCATCTAATGGAAGCTACTTCCGTTATAAAACCTTGAACGTATTTTAAAATTCCATTTGAAATATCCTCTTTTTAATAATTCTTTCATCTCAGACAGAATTTGCCATGAGTTATAACAAATCGGTTTATGTTATCGTAAAAGTCAAGGTAGGATAAGAAAATAATGTCTTTATATAAACATTTTTAACCTTTTATGTGATATATGAAGGTGTAGAGGATGAAACATTTTCGGGAATGGCAACTATTAATCGACAACTATCGATCAAGAATAACAGCCTATTGAAACCTCCCCAAGAAAATCTTATAGGTATCGGATATGCCTGATAAGTTTTGATATCTAACTGTGTGTTTCATAAATTCTCAAACTAAAACTATTACGTACTACTACTTCATTCTTTATTATTATCATTTAATTTTCATCATGCTTTTGCTTAATCATAAAATATTTAAATGTTTCTGTATTAGAAAATGTAATTGGCGTATTTGTACGACCCCAAATTATTTTAAACAATAGTCATCTACCTAATAACAATGAAATAACTTATGTTATACAAGGTGGGCTACATTATAAATAGTAGGTTGTAAATTTTCTGGGACTCGTAAGATATTTCTAGTCGTTAGTAAGACGTTCACTCTAAAACCACTACAGCTGATCTAAGTCTAGCAAGATACACTAGCCGGTTCTTTGTAAACCAGAGCAGGCCTATAGCATTGGATTGCATAATCTAATGCGTATAAATTTGTAGATTTTATGACGTCTAGATTTATACAATTAATTCAGATTACGTGAACATTTGCGTGTAGGTCTAGAGTATTCTAAAAATAAATTGCAAGCATGACCTTAGAGTACTTCTATTTATAAGATGCATGTTATGAATAAAATAATATTGTAACCGTATTGTAGATCTAAGTAGTTTACAATTCCTAAACCATAAAAAATGCATACACTCCTTAGAGACGCCTTTGTCCACAAACAGATGACATTCAACACAAAATTTAATGTTCTGTAGATTCTATTCGACGAAAACAAATTTTCAAATTGACGCTTTTAGCATAGCAAATAAAAAGCCTCACTTTTTTATTAAGTGTGAATCTGTCCTATGAAGTGGTTAGCTCCCACAACTTTAATTTATTGTAAACTTTCTTAACAAGGAGTTGTAGATACAACCCTACTGACGAAGACGAACAACTTGCTGTAAGCTGAGTTTTCAATTTAACTATAATCAGATTACAGATAGCCGAGACTGATGACTCTTGCAGCCTGATTGATTTACTATTTACTATTTAAAGTACTATCAAATTCATTTCCTAGATTTCAGCTTGTTCTAAAGAGACACGCTTTCTTCAGGTCTGTCAAGCCTCAGAGCTACACCAAGCAAAATTAACGCTCTTTTATCGTACTTGTAGTATCCTAGCACTATGTTTCCACAGCCCAGCCAAGCAGCCGAGGCTCACCATCGCTCGTTTAATCAAGAGAGATTAAAACGTTTTCGCAGATACAAACTTCTTAAGTTAGCCAGAATTAACGTTCGTCTGCATCTAATTAGAATCTTTTCTGTTCTAAAAGTAAAATACAAAATCTTGCTTTAAATTAATAGTTTTTTCAACAAACACATTTGTACACCTGGCCCCAAATATCTCATTTATTACTACTTTTTCTAACTTTCCTGACTACTTCAAGGCTCTTAGATAAATAGATAATCAGTTTCGGTAACTGTCTATTAGCCTTTAAGTGTTTTTAAGAATCTCAGAACCGGCGTACCCATGCTTAGTAAGATTAGGGGTGGTATTATAGTTCAAGGTTTGCAATTAAATAAAACAAACTCGTTTGGAATTGTAATGCATTTATTATGATGCAAAAGACACGTTACATGAATTAAATACAGAACAGTTTAAGCTCTAGAGGATGAGTTCGGAATGAATCTCACTCCATGATAGCTAAGAACTGCGCAGTGCCCATTACCACTAATGTTAACTATCAACCAACGGTCTCAAGAAATACATCTTCTCAAGAAAAAAGCTTCTACACGTAACAAGGAGATGATGAGTCAGCAGAAACAGGCAAACCTTTGTTTTTTCATACATTGGTTACCGCTTGCTCCTGATGTGCATACAGACATATTTTACTAAAAGAAAGAAAAGAAGATATTGACATTGATGTTTCAAATTCCAAACGTTATCAGACTGACAGGTAAAATCTAAATAATAAGCAAAGTCATACTTTGATAAAGTGTTGAATTTTTTGTTGTTGCAAATGTACTTATATCAATTCTTGCTAAACCGTCTCAATAAGAGATAAATTTTACCAAATCCAGACAGATATTTACTCAAAGAAAAATTGCATTATGGTAAATATGCAAAAGGTTGCCTCACATTTTTAAATTATATTCTGCGATATAATATATAATCTAATTAATTAAAATTTGTTACGTAATTTAAAGTATTGAAAAAAATTGACGTTAGTCTTAACAGACGAAGCAAGTAAAAAGTCCAGAATGCTTATTCAGAACAAAAGGACACTGTAACAAATTTAAGTCGGGCTTTTTAAGAATAAGACGGGAATAGTACATTATAAAATCAAAAATAGGAGTTCTGGCACTCCCTTTTGACCTACAGAACTTACTATTACTATTTAGTCATATTTTGACAGATTCACAACATTTAGAACTAATTAAATAGAATTTCTTCGCTACAATTAAATTGCAATACATATTGTCACTGTTGCCCTAATACAAATTATTTTGAAAATAAAAAAATTAATGAAATCTTTCCTTTATAAATTTAATTTGAGATTTTCTCAAGAATACATAATCAGGATTAGTTTTATAAGTGGCAGGCCTGCACGCTTAGCTTAAAATGTAACTTTGCTTTGCGTCCAGATGGTAGTTTTTCTATCGTATAGACCAAGAAAATCATTTAAAGTGTTAATTTGGCTATTGACACACACTTTAGGGAGCTGACTCTGCTTCTGTCCTCACGCGTTCGCCCTAAGAAGAGCGCTTTGGTTTATTGTTTTGCATGCTCAGGGCGAACGCCTGAAGGCGGAAGCAGAGTCAGCTTCCGAAACGTCGCGACAAAATATCGCAGGAGAGTGCGGGCCCAATTAACACCACAAATGACAATCCACACTCATCAAGTTTTAGGCAACACAAGAAGATCATTTTCATTATGTGTATATTAATAGTCAGAGGCCATTTTGATAAGATTGATTGCTTTAGCAACTAAAATATTGTTTTGTTGTGACATAATCTATAAAATTCAATTTCTTAAAAATCAACATAAATTCATTTTTTTACAAGAATGGCTAGATATTTAATTTAATCAATAAGGGCGAAGAATAATTCAAATTTGTTCTAAACCTGATTTGTTGGGCTTCATTCATAAAGAGACCTTTGGCTAAAATGCTTCTCTTATTATATAAACTCAAATTAAGAACAGATCGATTCTCTTTGTTTGTGCTTTGCTTTCCATTAACCTTCTTCGGGGCACTAAATACGGGTCGGGTTGTTTTCTTTAACATTATCCCAACTTTCAGTCATATTCTTTCTAGCAAAAATATCTCAAAAGAAGAAAATTCAACTAAAGGTTTAAAAACAATATTTTATTTGCTTCCCAATTTTCGTGTCAATCAATAAATCAATAACATAAATTGAAGACTAAACAAAACTCAAATGTGTAGAACAACTAACAATGAACGAAAGCAAGCAATTAACCTATCAGTACTTCAAGTTTGGAAATGTATGGTTTATTTTATTTTTGCAGTCTCTTTTATTACGTGCTTGTATTCTTCCGTTCCATGTCTTGTTACGTCTTTTTCTTCTGTTTGACCGGCCAATTTCTTGCTCATAAATCTTCCTGGTTATGTTCTCTTTTTTCATCCTAATAATATGTCTTACCTATCTTAACCAATTTTGTAATAGCATTATTCTATGTATTCTTGTGTGATCTCTCTACTTTTTTTCCATATACGTACCTGTTTCTTCCACTCCCCCTTTCCCACTTTTTTAATTTGTCCTCCATGTTTTTGCTAGCCCAAGTTTCATCGACATACCGTGAGTATACCGCCAAAAGTGACCAAGACAAAAACAATGTAAAATGTAGACTTGGCCACGTTCGTTGTAGAAAAAAAAATAAATATTGGCTTGGTCAAAATATTTTTTATTAAACGTACGAACCAACATAACAAAGTCTTTACTCTAATTGAAACTCTGAATCTGATTCCAAAAAGGTGGGTTCTGGAGCTCTGTTCTTCATTTGCTCATCGACAGGGAGAGACTTATACTATTCCTAATATTCATAAGTTCATAAAGCCGTTTTTTTTGTAATTGGTAACAGATGTTTATATAAAGGTGTTAATTGTTTGGGCATTTCTGCCGGCCTTCTACGACCAAACATTCAAAGAGTACAATATTCTTCGCTATAAATGTATCTGAAAAGAATTCTTGCTGCCTGATCTTTTTCACATTGCATTACTTTTATCTTTAGCCACTGAACTTGATTTCCATCATCGTCTTTGCTTTTGTTTGTTATTAAAGTATTTTCTAGTGATTTTAGATCATAAAAATTCCCGTAGCGCAATTCCTTAACTTTACAAGGACCACTGCGTTTGTTCTTTAGTCTGTTGGATCGTGGATTCATGGTGTAAATCGAAAACTTTTGTTGCCTTTTTGATTGCACAATACATCAAGTACGAATGACCCTTTTCTAAGAAATTGTGTTGGACTACATCTAAATGTGTATTTTGGCCAACATACAAAAACAGTGCGGCAATATACTGATTACAGTTTTGCCCACCACAAGTATCAGAAAATAAAAAAATTTCCGTCACATTTTTGGGAGTTTCATTGGTTCAGTTAAGTAAGACAGTGCCTATTTCGCAGCTACCTCTTTGGCCATTTAGTTCAGTCCAGGCATAGCGGTATGCTTCATTTGGCAGTACAGTTTTGTAAATAATCCAATTGTATGCACACAATTTTATTGTTTAGTACATCTAGGACATTTGGGAAGAAGAAATCCTAAGAGAGCTTTGTAAATCAAATGTGGCACTTAGAACAGTGTTATCAGTACCCGCTCTGATTTTATCATTATGTTTTGCAGCGTTAGATATTCTTTATCTGTTACAAATTTATTTTTATGTTTTTTACAAACTGCACATTGGGCTTTTTTAGGTTTAGAAAATTCCAAGTTATAATTTGTGCTAAATATGTTATCTCGGAAACATACTTTTCATTTTTCTGTGGGCATTCTTCAATATAAAGGTCGTACATTTTTGCTATGGTTAGAGGAGGGTCCAGATACTGACGATGGCTTGATTTGCGGCAGTAGTGGGAATGAATTGCTGGAAAACCTTCAATATGATTTAATTGAGTTTTATTAGGTGATGTATTACGTCCCCTTTTATCAGGATTACTAAACATTCTTATATCATTTACACCTCTTAGTGCTTTGTCTACAAGGCATGGTGAATGTGAAGTGTCTTTAAGAAAAAAATTTTGCACATCTGCAGTTTCACATAATTCTTTTATATAGTATTTTCGGTTAGATAGCTTCCTGGTTTTTGTTCCACTATGAATTTGTCCACATTTGGGTGAAGCAGCTTAAACATAGTTCAAAATAAAGTCTTTCTGACGCATATATTAATCCAAGTAAATGGAACAGATCCAGTTTCTGTCATCTTCAGAGAAGTTCACAGAATATTTACAAAACAAACTGAACAATTACGTTCTTTTTGACGTTTTAGTAACTTTTGAGCCTTATTACTAACATAGGACTGTGCAAATGACCGTCGCTTCTTATTTATTTTTTTTTCCACTTTTCTAAATGTGATTTCTTCCAACGATATTTTTTAACCTCTTGTGTTTCATCATTGCTGGGACTTTCATCCGATGCATATTCCTCACTGCTGCTACATTGGTATAATATGCTAAATCCTCTTTTCGTTCCATTGTTGTTGACTCTTCTTTGCTGGACTGTCGAATTTTCTTGGACAACGGCTCTTCCTCATTGCCCGTATCAGTAGCTCCCATGACATTTATAGTGAATAACACTGACAACACAAGCTAGAGACTACGTATTAGTTATTCATACATGCCATGCTCATCTAGATGTCTTGTTCCTGGATTAACATGTGATTCATTCGGTGGTTTAGTTGCTTTTCGTTTTAGTATTGTCGAGATAGTAGTCCCTACACTAGGAAGCCCAACCTATTCTTAAAAATATGTAATTTGCTAACCTAACTTCAAATTATTATTTTTATGGATTTAATAGCACATACCTTCAGCGTCAGAGCGTATTTTTATTTAATTTCATATAAAGCCATCATACGCTTTCCTTTGGAAGTCATTTTAACAAATTTGGTTCAGATTGCTTGTTTAAAACACTATTTCTTGGAGCACACAAATGCCAACATGGAATACACAAACTGACTAAGTCAACCTGAATGCACAGCTCTACCGAAGAAAGTGACCAAGGTCACATAGGTACTTTTACCCGATATCGCGTATTTGAAAAACTGACCAACTCTAGGTAGTCACTTTTACCTTAGTTGAACCGTAATCAACTGTATTAATTTGGTCACATTGTATATTGTCAATCTAACCTAACAAAATGTTCTGAACTGACTTGGACAGTTTTTTCGGAGAGAGAGATATGACGCTTTGGAATCACATGATCATGGTAAAACAAAATCGCCAAAATATGACTTGATCATTTTTTGCAGTATACCCACGATATATAATCACCGGTCGTATTATGGTTTTGTATACTTTCACTTCGTTTCTCTGTCGTATCGCGTTTCCTACCACAGCGCCTGTTCCAGTATTATTATATTTCAATGATCTGAACCTCCACTTTTCCAGTTTTTCATTTCTCCAATTATATTTTGAATTTCTTCTGTTTGGAGTTTTATTGTTCTGTCTTCTATAGATTTAAAGTCTTCTTATTTGTATTGTATTATTTCCATTATCTGTAATATTCTGTTCACGCTTTCAATATTTTTCTTTTGTTCCGACAACAGTTTTTCATTTTTGTTCCTAATTGTAATCAGTTTGCGTTGATACCATCGCCTTCCTCTTCTCAAGTTTTGTAGAATTGTTTTATTTCTTTCTGTTATACAGTGTGTCCGAAAAGTATTGAATATCCTATATATCTCAGTAAATATGCATTTTATGGAAAAATGTTTCCTATAAAAGTTGTTTAGTATTTAGTTTTACAATACAAAGCAATACCAAATAACTATTTGTTAACAAAACAAAAACGCAATGAATAATGCTTCAATTTTTTAATGGGAAGGTATCCCTCTATTGTACTCATTTGATAGAGAATGTTTTTCTCTTTTCAATGATGTAAAACTTTCATACACTTGCATAAGTAAATTTTGATTAAAACGCAAAAAATTGTTTGAAAGTTTATTTCCATATTCATCTGTTACAAATTGAAAATTTTGTATAACTACACTCTACAGTTCATAGGTGTTCAAAGTGTGCAGCTTGGCAATGATAAAGTCGTCTTTCAAATTCGTTTACTGCATTTTGAATCGTTTCTGGTGTGATAGCTCTAATATTTGTTCTAATACGGTTTTTTAGAGTTTCAATATCTTCAGGCATATCGACATAAATCTTATTTTTGAGATGGCCCCACAGAAAAAAATCAAGTGGACTTAAATCCGGCGAGCGAGCTGGCCATTCTACTGCATGTATTATCAAAAAACTGTCGGACATTAATTCCAAAATGAGAAGGAGCCCCGTCTTGTTGCAACCATATTCTGTTATGGGGTACATCTAGATCTAGTTCATTAGGAAATAGAACAGCTAAAGCAGGAACTAAGTCAAATCTTAAAAAATCTAGATAAGCATCCGCTGTTAAATTATGTTCTATGAAAAAAGGTCCCAGAATTTGGGTTCCAATAATTCCTGCCCAGACATTGACTTTCTGCTGATACCAGCCAGGAATTAGCGAAGACCAGTAGCTCGTGTTTTGCTTGTTAATGGTACCATTCAAACAAAACGTTGCCTCATCAGTGAAGAGGATATTTTTATGAAAATTTGCATTTTCCTAAAGCCTATGTGTTATTTCTTCGCAAAATTGCAATCTTCGATCTAAATAATCTTCTAATAATTTTTGAAGTATACAAATAAATGATCCATAGCAAGTCGTATTTTTGTAACTTTGTTATCCTCACATTAATCAAAATGCTTAAATTAATTAAACAAATAACTTGTCGGTTATTAATTGACATTTCTACGACGCATTCAATTGTCGCAACAAACAAAAGTGTATCACACCGACCATAATGTGACTATATGATATTGAAAACTTAAAAAACCGCGTCTGGAAAGGTAACAGATGAATAAATAAACTTTTAAGCGTTATTCAAACAATTTTTGTGCGTTTTAATCAAAATTTATTTATGCAAGTGTATCAAAGTTTACATCATTGAAAAGAGAAAAAGATTCTCTATCAAATGAGTACAATAAAGGAATATCTTCCTATTAGAAAAAATTGAAGCATTATTCGTTGCGCTTTTGTTTTGTTAAAAAATAGTTATTTGGTGTTGCCCTGTAATGTAAAACTAAACCCCAAATAACTTTTATAGGAAACATTTTTCCATAAAATGCATATTTACTGAGATATATAGGATATTCCATACTTTTCGGACACTCTGTATCTTAATATTTTCTATTTTCTTCTTTGGTTGTTCTCTTTTTTTGTTCTGCAGATGTTGTTTTCTTTAATCCTTGTTTGTTTATTGTTCTAATATTCTTTCAACTGATTGGTCTTGTAGGTTGAGTGCCCTTGTGCAATTTATTTCCTCTATTTCTACTTTACACTCTTCATCAAATCAATCGTTTTTCTCTCTTGCCCGAATTTTAAATTCTTTGCCCCTTGTATAATTGCCTCTTTTATGTACTTCCATTTTTCTGCATTTCTCCACTTTCTGGTCTTTTAAAGTTTTTCTTCTGTTACTTTTTTCACATACTTTTGTCTACCTTGTTTTTCCTTAATTGCATTTAGATATTATTGTTTCTTTTTTTTATTATCCTCTATGCTAAAGGTAATGTATTAAACTGTAGTTATTAGTAGGAAATGTTTCGTGTCTGTATTTGGTTCTCTGTATGATCTGATATTTGTAATACATTGATTATTACACTTTTTATTTATTATATTACAATAGTCCCGTAGAAGGGCCAATTATTATTTATTTTATTCCAAAGAAGGAAGAGAATTTGATAATGGTGCAAGCTACTACTCGCTAGACGTTAACTGTCAGGCATATTATTTCTTTATTTTCTTTAATAAGACGTTACTTTATTAAATAAACTTACTCGGAATACACAATCAAAAACAAATATTAAGAGAAACAAGTCATTTCTGGGCATTTTGCTAACCGGTGCGGTGTCAAGCACCTTTAAATGCTCTGGTTACTGAATGTTTTATAAACACCTGCTGTTACCGAACGACGATTTTCCATTATTAATAACCATAATCAATAGCAAAACTTGTATAATTTTATACCTTCCATTAAACGCTGCTTTGACGGTTCTTAACATCTAGAAAGCTTCACGGAAACGAACAGAATTTAAAATAAGTTCAACTCGCAAAATTATTATATCCGATATGTAGTCCACCAAGTATAACATAATTTTAATCATCCTAATTTGCTACACTTCAGATTCCTCTAATTTCTTAAATTTACTACTGCATCAATTAATTTTACCTTACTATAGTGTAGTACTAAGCAAAGAAAAATAATAACAAGAAAAAATTTTAGTACATTTTTTTACTGCACCGTCCTTTTATTTATTGCACAATAAATAGTATATTACTCTTATTAGAATTCCGTAGTTTACGTTTTATGAAAATATATCTACACACCCACACACCACATATAAAAATAATAAAAGAGTAAAGTCCACACGTTTAATTAACCCTAAATTCCAAAAGTTATTTCCCCCTTTGAACGGTTTCTAAATCAAAAGTATTTTCAGGGCAAATACATTCATTTTCATTTACTGCAGCGGTAACACAAAAATATTTCTCTGGGATCATTAGAATTTATCCCACAGCTAGCTACATTTTACATTTTGAAAAACTTTTTTTTTTAGTGATCCTTTCAGTTATTTTTATAAAATTGAATGAAATTCACAAACACCGATGTTCTATGTTTTGCAAACTTAACTGTCCGTGAAAAGTAGATTGTCTATTGTTTCCACATCATAATGGAAAATGTTACGAACTGAAAATATACATTTTCCCAGAAGGCACAGAGGTGGATCAGATATACCAAGTATTAAAACAAGCTGGGGAAATATCCAATAACAAGCCCCGTGTAAATTTGGAGCCTATACCCCCCGTAGGGATCACGGTCGATAGGGGGGCACCAGGATCGGCTCCCGGTAGTTCGGGAAGCTCGGGTCAAAGCCTGAACCGCAAGGGGGGTGTGCCGCCCCAACCTCAAAGGGCGCAAGGCTCCAGTCTCACTGTTAATAACCCCGCTCCTTGCTCTACTAGCTCAGGTTTGTCTTCCTATCCTATATGACAACTTTTTTTATCCTTTTCATTTTATTTTCGTCACGTTTTCCTATATATCAAAGGATTTAAAGACGTTTAATATTCAAATTTATCTGCGCAAATAAACGTGACGAATATAAGAGTCGCTCTTGGCACATTCGAACGAGTATGCAAATTTTATTGCATACTTCGGCGTTTTCTAATTACACTTGTTCACTTGTTCTTGTAGTAGTTCTTGTAATTTTGCATGATAGTATTTGCTAAATACTCACTACATCCTGTCCCTTCATTTTTCCCGGTACCCTCAAAAGTACATTATATATCTGGGGGAGAAATTGTATACTAGTAAATAGCGACCGACGTTAGTTATACATAGATAAAATTTTTAATTAAAATTATCGTATTAAATTAGATTTAGAGGTAAGTAACGTTTTGTGATTTTGCATTTTTGAGCTTATAAGCGAAAGCTATCATTTTCATTTTTTCACTTCATTATCATTTGACAGATCATTAAATTTAACGGTTTTTGTGGTTGTTTACTAATATAATTGCAGAATGTGAGCTTTAGATTTTTAAGGCAAACTTGTTTGTTGCACTTTTCACATATTTATAGCTTGTTTTTATTACGTAATTATATTCCTCCCTCTGTCTCTTTCTATATTTTCTTTTGGTATACAAAATTCAAAACCGAATGATCTTGCAATATTAATCTGCTGATTATAACGGAATTTCACACGTAGTTTAGTTAAAATTAATTTTATCTAGCTACAACGAAAGCTTTAAATAGCTTTCTGAAGGCAGCAGTTGGAGTTCAAGTGGTACTGTTTTAACAATTCTACAAATAGGGAGGCAGAGGGCGACAATAATTCCCAGACTTTATAGTGCCTCTTAATCCGAAATTCCATAGTCAAACAGAACATAATGAAAACGTAGAACCTTCTAACAAAGCATAGGGAATGTTGACGTTTGTAAAGGTGTAGCTCGCGTTTTATGCGGTTTTATGTTTATTTAGACTGAAATTAGTACTAGAAAATGGAAACATTAAAGCTGCTTTTTAGTATTTTTATAGCAATCGATAAAAAGGAAGGAAGAGGCTTTTAAGCAAAAGCAATTTCTTTAATCTTTCTTACCTCATTTTACTTAATTGTCTATTGGAAATCACGAAAGCAATTATTATGCTGAGTAATAAAAGCATTCAATTAGATTAGTCCATTAATGTTGAATAACACTAAAAATAGTTTCAAGCAAATGAGAGCACTTCAAACGTCAACTTTAATAATTTTTTGAAATTATGATAATAAATTTAGATCGAAGGCGCGGTCATATTGACCGTGTGCAAGGACCAAGCAATACGGAAACCACCTCGATGAGGAGAAGGCTATTTGCTGGGATGAAAAGTCTAACTGGGTTTGGATCACGATCAAGACACGGTTCTCCCAGCCATCGCTCCATCTCTCTGCCAGAAAGTACGCGGTTTTTGTGTTCTTTTCTTAAATGTTTTTTGTGTCTTTCATGAGTGTGTCACTCAATTTTAGCTTATAAATGTTTTAGTTTTGTATGCGCTTTACTGCCACTCTTGAAGGTTATGGCTTTGGCAGCTTTATATCAAGTTAAATATTCTAGTAAAACAAAAAAAAGCAATGATCATAAAAGAATTGATTGTGCATGTATCGTACATTCTGAAACTTAGTTTGCAAGTTTTGTAAATTTTACAAACCTGCGAATTGATAATGATTGTTTACACCTAGGCAATTAGTGAAGGAAATTTGATTGTTTGATGTTGCTTTATCTGGGAATCGTCACGTATTTGAAACCGACACGTAACTAATGGGAATGCGTAAAATTAGTATTAAGCCGTACGTAATGTAGTAGTATTGTAGTATTATCGTAATTAAATGTAACACAGCATTTCATGTCATTCACAACACGTATACTTAAAATGCAATTACTTATAATGAACCATTTATTGGATGATAAAAGACATACATGAGATACCAAATCTCTCACTCTACATTACCAACTAATTACTTTAGTTCAGTGAACATAATATTTACTGATAACTGCCATTAGTTGGTTTGAGCTAAAAGCTGCTTTTATAATAAATGAATCAGGTGAACTTCAGACTCATAATTTATTAGTGATGGGGATAATTGGTCTAAATCAATTCTAAAGCAAGAAAAAAACTTGGAAATCGATGAGAGAGTACCTAATTTAATTTTCAAACTTGAATACTTCATTACCAACATGTCAATTGTACAAGTAAATTTCTTGAGAAAGATTAGAGTTTGAAGTAAATGTACATCCGGATAAAACTTTCTTTCTTTCTCCTTAATCCTTTAGGGTATGATCACCAGAGTTTAGTTGATCAAGTTTTTATCGTTCTTCCATTTTACTTTGATGAGCTTTAAACTAGTCTGGATTGGTAATTTTATATGTAGAGAGGTCAGAAAAGAAATATTTTGAGGTTATCAATAATTCAGATTGATAACAGTTACGCCCTGATTTGAACTGTTAATAATAACGACACTAAGTTCAACTCTGGGGTTAAATCAATAGATTGAAAACTTTTAATGAGACCTAAAAATTTATGTTTTATCAGTTTTGGAAAATGAGGTTTTTATCAACCAGTATGTTGGAGCTTGCAGTACCATTGGCCAATTTCTGTACACACGATCCTTCAAGCAGCCCCACAGATAGAATTTCTAACTATTTCAATTTGCTCAGATCATCTATCCATTTACCTTATTGCCTTTGGAGTTGGAACCGGAAGCTGATGATACTTTCGACAAAATTTTCACTGAGTCAGTACAACACAAACCTAGTTTTCATGATACAATATCACAATTCCTACTTGTTCGTAGAGTGTATGCACGTTCATTATTATTAATTCCCCGCGTTTCTAATTTATAACTGTCAAAGAACTATTGAAAGATTCCAACTACAAACTAAACGACAGCTTTTATTATTACTATATTTGGTATCTCCACAAAGTGTGTTACATGTAAAAAGAGAGACAAAGGGAGAGTTTGGACAACAGACCAATAGACACAGAATAATCTAAGAAAGTGTCACAATTAACAGAAATTGTATTCTAATTAACTGTGAACTGCCCACTGGTATTTCTTGGGCATCACTAAATGAGACCAAGTTTTTGAAACCATGATAGTATTAATGTAATGGTTTGAGCAAGATTTCACGTCTGCTCACTAAATACCGTGTACAAAATATGTAGATTAGTTGTTGTCTTCTTTTGCGTACAGGTAGCTGTCACAATCGATTTCCTTTTGCCTTGCGGTTTCTTAAATTAGTTGTAAATTTCTTGACTTTTGGTTTTAATATGTTTAAATCATAGTAAAGGGTTTTAAGACCTTGTCACACAAAAGTACTTTGCTTTAGTACCTTGTTTACCTAAGATACTTAGTTACATTGACTTCAGATAGTTTCACTTCGATTGATTTTACAGTCTTCTTATATTTTCTAAACTCAGTTAGGCAACTTGATAATGTTTATCCTTTTACTGTTTTATTCTTAGTTCAATTTGCTAAAGCTTTTGGGCAAGACCAAATTAAATATACAATTTAGGCCAGGTAAAAATAGTTCTCTTCTTCTCTCTTTGCTGTTTTGGAGTCTACTCCCAATATTATTGTTTATTTCAGCGGTGAAGTAGCAGTATCCACTATTGACTTAAAGTCTTTTTAGTAATTATTAATTTAGAATTTGAATTCCAAATCACACCATGGCATCTGTGGGTGGTCGTGTGGAGGAAAGCAAACTCAAGGTCATCATGTATAATCTGACATCGCCTATGGCGAGAGCACCAGTTCATCGAGCAGGCATCTCAGAACATTCTGACTTCTTAATGAAGTTGTTACATCTGAAACAACCGAGATGTGTAGTAGAGAAATCTGCTATTTGGCACAAGAACATGGATTCTGATTCAAGTAGAGAGAAGCGTGATGGGACTCATTGAGTTATTCCTGCACCAAGATTCAGAAACTTGGGTTGCAGCTTTAATGATTAGACTCTTTTCTGGATCACCATGGTATTGATCCGAAAAGTGTTTTCAAAGTATCAAACATAACTGCTTAGTTTTGCTTTACTGTCAACTTAACGACGCTTTCGAATAAGAATTGACGTTTAGCGTCCGTAGATAGTATGCCTAACCAACTCGTACATATTCACGAAATAGTGCTAAGTATCCAACTAGAGTATCTCTAGACTTACTGTCTTCTTCTTCTGGTGTAATGGATCTGAGCACGGAAATCTCGAGATTTTGTAAGTCAACTTAACGACACTCTCGAACAAAATTGGAGTTTAGCGTTTCTAGAGAGTATGCCTAGCTAACTCATATATTTCCACGAAATGGTGGTAACCATCTAGCTAGAGCATCCCTAGACTCACTGTCTTCTTCTTCTGGTACAATGAGTCTGAGCACGGAAATCTCGAACCAGATGATGAGGCAAGCAGAAATTTTGTAAGTCAACTTAACGACACTCTTAAACAAAATTGAAGTTTAGCGTTCATAGAGAGTATGCCTAGCTAACTCGTACATTTCCACGAAATGGTGGTAGCATTCAGCCAGAGTATCCCTAGACTCACTGTTTCCTTTTTCTGGTGTAATGAGTTTGAGCGCGTAAATCTCGAAGCAGATGATGGGGCAAGCGGAAATTTTGTAGATGTAACTGAGGATGCGTGTCTGGTAGCCTGAAATGTCATTGACCAAAATAGGGGAAGGAAACTTTGGTACTGGATTAAATTACATCTTATTTTTAGTTGTTGTTGTCTTTTTATTGTTTATTTGTTTGTTTTTAAGATTCTTTTTGCGAATAAATGGTTGAATAGCTTGCAATTCTGCAATGTTTCATAGTCCAAATTTTGAAATATTATTCTTGCTAAAAAGTCTTTTCAAAATTCTTATTGTTCTACTACTATCTCATTATGTAGTCAATTAATGAACTTCCCATTCTATAAGACTGGAATTCACTTGACTTATTCTTTGGTCAGAGTTGAAAGCAAGGCCCCAGTTCATGTTTGCTTGCTAGAAGTGCATTTTCTTCTTCACCCTTGGCGCATATTAGAGATTTACCATATTTTTTACAAAGCTCTTCTATAAGAATTTGCTTGGGGTTTTGACAAAATAGAACCTCGGTTCTGACTTTTTCATGGGTTTCTAATTGATGGAAGTTAATACATCTCTTAGAATAGCATCTCAGTTTAATAACAGAAGAAACTCACTATATCCTCGCATTGTTTAACTTTAGTTTGTATCCCACTATTTTGTAATCCGAGCAGATTCTTGTATTTTGATAACTTAAGCTAGCTTCGACTAATGATAGTTAAACTTCAAGAACTTCAAAATCGTTTTGGGCAGTAAAAATGTTTGTAAGACCGTGCAAGACTATTTAAATGGTTCAATCTACATTTTGACTGAGTCTAGAATAGCACAAACTGGTTGTGACTTTCATAATGGAAAATGCTATAAATAGTTCCAAACTGTTCTTTCAAATCAGCAATGAAGAAACCCCATAGCAAGAAAATATTGAACTATAAGTTGAATGATGTTATTTACTCTACCAGTAGTTTACTAATAGCAATTTAAAAAATTTCATACTTTCCAATGTGAACTTGGTGTTTAATTCCAAAGGAATATTTTTGCTCAAGGTTTCTGAAATTATCTAATTTGTTAAGAGATTATGTGTTAGTAGTCTCAAATACCACGCTCCAAATTAAATGGAACTATCTATCTAATCTGCTAAAACCCTTGTTCAAAGACATTCAGTGTAGCAGATCAAACGTCACACAACACATAGACATTGTAAATCTGGAGACGCGCGGTAGGCTATGGAATAGTTAACTGTAACTGTAACTTCTTTTTTTCTCGCGCTAAAGAGATGCTTTACAACCACTTTAAAACTGATTTTAGGGCTCTGATATCATTGTGAATTGTTTTCTGGTGAATGCATGAAAGTATCTCGGGGTGGAATTCTTTAAAGTTCTTTGGTGTGGAATCTTGAGAATTGAAGCTTTCAGGTTGATTATATTAGTACTGTTTTCACTATTATCTGAGCGACAGTTTTCTGCCTGGAGATATTCAGCCTCTTATTAGCTCAGCATGAAATCTTGAGAATTTCAATTTTTGCTGTATGGTCAAAAATTACTTTTCTTCTTTAAACTTCCCAGTAAAATTTCTTAGTTTTTGATTTTCCTTGGGAATAATTGTCCAATATTATTGTTTAAAAACGTCTGCATCTACAATATCTCCTGCTCTTATAATTTTGTATACCTTGAGAAAGCTGATGGTATGGAACTGTCATTTGAGAATTTTACCAAGTCACTTCTCCAGACCTCACTCTCTGAAATCCAACTTTTGTTATGATTAACGGTATGCACAATCAAACTAGATATTTTTGATGGGTATCCTTCTGCTCTTTCCGTTCCAATTTACTTTACTTCCTTAAACTTAATTTCAACTTGTTTATATTAATTCAATTAGTGCAAGCTGGCAGCAAAGAAACATGCGGTGTGTCTTTTAAACCAGAAACGACTTATGATAGTCGGATAATCAGGCTGTGGGTCCAATACAATTGCTAGTATGTAGCTACTAATAGCATTTTATTATCCAATTTGGAAGACTCTATTTCTAGACGATTTCACTAATTTCAAGATCAATGCAGAATTTTAATGATAGTATAGGAGAGTGGATGGTTTTAGTGAAAAGTTCTTGTTCTGAATTGATATTGATAAGAATGTTTTTAATTTTAATGGGTCACAACCCCGTTAACCTCTTGTAGCAGCCGCTACTACATTTGGCACAGTTCATTGCAATAATAATTGCAGTAATAATTACATGAAATTTGCTTTAATTGAAGCAGTTATCAGTAAATACAATCTAGTTACTTTAATGTTGCAATACCACAAACAAGAGAAAAGCTTCACAAATTTGTGTACTGTTCTGGTTAGCTCTCTTTATGTACTTTATCCTTTGTCTAAACCTAAATATCCTCTTAGAAAATCAAATATAAAACAGCAAAATTTTTAGAATGTTATAAATTTTCAAAAAAGTATGCCAGTAGCTAACTCAAGAAGAGCAACAATTAATATGTACCACACAATCATCCCTTCACACAATTTTCAATTATCCTGTTCACAATTATGAATGTTGAACGAGGTAACCTTCGAAATTCAATCAATAACTTTATGTATGTATAACCAATTTATTTCGGGTCAAAGCCTAATGTAGTTAGTAATAATGGTACGTACACGTTAACACATTTCATTTCCAGTGTCGTTTTTTCTCTGTTATTTTTCTGGGTTGTTTATGCATTTGAATACATTTCTACTGACAGATTTGCTTGTAGTAGTTCATTTTAGAACATTTTTTTGTTTAACTCGATCGCTCTTTTATTTGCAGTTTATGTTTTTAAACTTTTCTTATTGCTTGTGTTAACGCTAAAGTATATTTTTAACTTTATTGTACTATAGCAATGCAAACTAAAGAAGAATTATTACAGAAAAATTCTGTGCAGAGAGATGGGAGCGACCGAGTGAAACAACAAAATTAATTTTTACACTTTATATATATTTTTTAAGTGACTACGTTTATACCATTTACGTATAATTATTTCGATATGCTTTTTTAAATTTCTTGGTGTAAGCGTAGTCTATCAAATTAAATTTAAACATTAAAAATCAAACATTAAAGCTTACTCAATTATACTAATCAATTGCACATCCTGAAACTGAAGTTACTGCTTACCCGGAAATCGCTATTGCTGATAAATTAGGTAAATTCGTCGAGTTTGACGAAACTGGTAATTTCAGAGCGGAGTTCACAAGATGCTTCCGGTACTCGACCTTTTGGAGAACCTTTGTGTTTGATACCCCAGATAGAGAATGGAAATGGCCGCGAAATGCCCCCAACACCCCCTTCACCTTCACCATCTAAGGGAAAAACCAAAAAGAGTGTTAAAAATAAAAAATAACAAATTGTACAGATTTTGTAGGAAATTTAATTTTTTTGATTTAAAGTGAAAAAATGACAATGATCCTTTAGAGAGAGAAAGCAATATTTTTCTATGGGAAAACAGATTATTACTATTATCAAAACAAATTTTCTTCCTGAATTTTATTGCACATATTTATGTATTTTAAATAATTTTAAGTAATAAGACAATATTGCTCAATCACACCAATTTATTGATTTATTTTATAGATATTATACTATTATAGAATATCCTGGTTGTTATAAATAAGATTTATTTCGATAGTTGTACTTAAATGTACCTTAAAATTCCCAAACTGTGATAAATAAAAGTAATAAAAAATATTTTTTCATAAAAGTTTCACATAATAATTTAAAATTCAATGAGAACACCGTAAGTGAGGTTTGCTGTTTTTGAAATAAAAGTTTGAAAGCGTGGGGCTTTTAATAATAACAAAGTTTGCAGTGTTTACATTTAATACTTTGAGATCCCCCAGAATTTCCGGAAATCCTTCTTCAATTACCTTATCCAGAATCCACCAGACTTGTTTGTTTACTTTCAATGTAGTCGAATTTGCTAAGTTTACACGTAGTTATTGTGCTTATACTGCAGTTGTAAATCGGTTTATTTTGCACATAAATCGATTAAATATTGTAATATTAAATTTCCCATACACCGTGTAAACCTAGTAAAAAATGTGTTATTTTATCAGGAACAAGCATGCGGACTTCTCCCACTGCTGTGACGTTTTCCCTAGAAAATGGGACGAAAACTTTCGGTCTGTATTATAGAAATTGCAGTAGATTATTATATACCTATAGATTATATTAGTTGATTAGATCGACACGGAAACGTGGCACATGCACTTTTTTACGAGAAGTGCACTGAAAAGTTACTTCCAGCATGATTGTTTCCCTCAGTGTGCATTATTAAGCGTTATTTTGTTCGTTTAGTGTGTCTGCCTTTTAATTTTGAAGCCACGCCGCTGAGATAAGCCATATAATTTAAATTTCTCGTTAGCTCCTCATTCGCCTCGCCGCCAAAAGCTGAACCTACGCATGAAAAGTCTCTCCTTGGATTCTCCAGAAAGCACAGAACACGTTCAACGTAGAAGACACCACGGAGCTACCACTACCAGTGAGCCGCACTCCAAAGAGAGCTCTTCCTCTAGGATTCAGTGTATGCGACGCATGTGCCTATATGTGTTCTTGCACTTAAATTGCTTTGTGCACGAAAGATTTATATCTTTTGTTAACAACGACAGGACCACGTAAAAGATGGATGAGCACGATTGGAAATCCTAACAAGGAATTCGAACGCTGGTGTTTCTAACTGCTTGGGACTCTCTAGCACGTGTCCGATAAAGAATTTCCTAATAGATTCGCGTTCGAATTCCTTCATTTCATTTACTTTCGTGCACTTTTCTTGCCTGCACATTTTATTACTGCGAGCTTCTAGGACTGTGTCTCTTTAACATACATTTCGTAGCGTTCATTCTGCACGATAATTCTTCTTATTTTAGTTCCAGCTCGTTCAAGACCTCCTTACAACCGCATTGCACGGAGTTCTGTTAAAGCACGATCAAGTATGCATTTTAAAAAAACTGTTTTCTTTTCTCACAATTTAAATTTAATCAAAGCCAGCGAAAATACCAAGAATGATTTATACAGAAAAAACATTTCTGTACAGCTCCATCAAGTCCAGTTCACAATCGGCGTCTCTTATCCGCAAAAAATATCCGGATGTCTTCTGTTGAACTTCCTGATGATAACGAAAAAAGCCCGTCGTCTGCAAGCACATCTCCTTGTCCGAGTCCGGTCGGCGCAAAGGTTATTTCTAATTGATTAAATTTTAATTTAGTTTGAAATATAAAAAGAAGAATTTTTTTCTTTTAGAAGTCGCATCGTCTTTTACCTACAAACCTCTACGTAGTTCTTTACAATTTTAAATCACGTCACCAAGACGAGTTGGACCTCAAAGCAGGCGATAAAGTCACTGTGATAGATTTCTCTGATCCAGATTGGTGGAAAGGAAAATGTTTGGGACGAGTTGGATATTTCCCATCCAAATATTGTTCGAAATTGGCTGCTGGAGAAAAACCCTTACAGGCAAGTACACATTTTGTTCTTCTATTATATCTATAACAAAAAATGTTACGCTTTACTAATTTATTTATTATTTAGAATTTAATGGTTTATAAGAATTTTATTTAAAATGAAAAATTGATTCTAAAAAAGACATCAATAAAAATTAAATTAAAAGCGAAATCTTGTAAAACTGTATCGAAAATACACAATGGGGCTAGCTGTTAGTTGGCGGCCTTGGGCATAAGGTGTGAGATTGCATTTCAATAAAATCTAAATCTAGCTATAATATTCTCAAAAGATAATTTAAAACCTTATTTATTAATTTGTAAATTAGACAAGACATAATAATACCGATTAAAAATATTTATTGTTTTAAGCAAGTTAAATAATGTTTAAGTAACGTTAGATATGCAAGATAACGCATAGAACACAAATTTGATTTTTTTGCAGGGGGTGTAAAAGCAAAAAAAAATTCATCAAACTGACAGTTTTAATTTAAGATTTTTCTTAATGGTACAACAATAATCTTCATATATTTGACTGATACTTATTTTTGCCCTTACTAGAGATTCCCGTTCTTGTAAGAAAAAAGCTACAAGCTCCTAAAACGTCCCGTCTGGAAATAAAAAAATGAAATACAATTGCTGTCCTTTCTTTTAGATCCTATGCATAATTGGATTTCTCACGACCTGCCACCTCTTCATATCCTCTGATGCTTTAATAAGTTGCCAATGCAACTTAAAGTGTTTTATTACTTTTGGTGTCTTGTTGATGTGTTTGTAACTTTAGGTTTATCCAAGATAACACTTTTTTATAACTGACGATAAACATTCCTTTTTGTGCTGTCTGTAAATACCTGAGAGGGTAGATTACTATTTTATTCTGGTGTCTAAATTCTAGTTATTCAAGATCAACCTTTAGTGTGGTTTGTTCCATTTCTCATTCTAAAATTAACTGTATCGTAGATTCGAATTTCTACCAATACATTAGTAATGAGAAAAGGAAGTTTCAATTTCCCTTATCTAACATAGAATAGGTTTTTTATCCAGGATCACCAAGGCATATGATTACAGCAGTCAAAAAATCAATATCCGTAATGCTGAATGAAACTTTAAGTACCTCTTCTAAATTCTAGATGTTTTAATATTTTCGATGATGCGCAGTCAATTGAAGGAATCAGTGCTAAAAGTGGTTAAGTGCCACTTAATACTTTTCAAGATAAATTGAAGTTAAAGATTTGCTTGCTTTTCCACACCGCTATTTCTTTTTAACGACAACTAAATTTTGTTTTATTTAATTACAAATGCTTTTATACAGAATTTTACGTAAGGATTTATCCAATTATTAAAATCTCCAGGTTTCAATATACCATCCGATCTCAGGCTATGCTGCACAAATTCACAATCGAAAGGGTTCTTTTTTCTAGACGAATTGATAAGATCATAGTAAACTTCTGATTGTCTCCTTTTTCAAGCTGCAACTTCCTGTTTTTATTACTGCGAAATCTCTGTCAATAGGCATTATGGAGTACCTAGGAATACGATATAAAATTTCAATATGACCAAAAATGCGTTTTTTACACAGTTGATCCAAGAAGGTAAATAAGAATCTGTGAAGGGGTTTTGTATACTTCTGTATAATCTCATAGACAAGACAAAACTTTGTTAGGCCTCTTCAAAGCAAGATTTTCTGTGGTAGCCTTATGGGTCTTAAATTATGAATACCAAATGCGTAAAACCAAAGCTGGCTGCAATAATACTCATCTTGAGCATTAGTCACAGGTAAGGGCAAGTCTTTTCAAAATCAGAAGCACAAGATTATTTGTGTTGGGTCTCCAGGCGACTCTCATGCAGCAGAAATAGCATTTTTAAGTACCTCAGCTCGTCTAAGATGAATTTTCTTATCCAATTTTAATTTATGCAATACTGCTTCGTTGGAACTTAACTGAGCTCATGTTATTTCTGCGAGAAACTTTCTGTTAACATTACAAATATCTTTTCGAGGATATCCAAAAGATATGTTAAATTCCTCGTTGGGAAGTTTACTAAAAACGCCATAGGAAACTTTGGTTTTGTCGTATTTTTTAAGAGAATCTTCATGGAATCTGATGATTGAAAGGTCAGGATCAAGATACTATCTGTTACGGCTATCTGATCGTATACAGTGAGATTTGCGTGCTGTTGAGTTTAAAAAGAATTCTCGAATTAAATTTAATATTTGTTTACATGTTCTGTTTGGTGTGGTGCTATAGCACCCTCTATTATCTCTGGGAATAGCTTTGGTTTTGACTTTTTTTTCTAGTTGGGATTTAGATATACCATGAATGGATAAGAAAGCTTGCTGGTACAATTTTACACCAGAAACAAAATATTAAACTTTATCGAACCTTTGTAGATTATTTTTGTTACGAGGTCGTAATCTAGATATTTCTGCATTTTTAATACACCCCTTAAGTAGATTGTTTGTTCAGAATGTGTGACACGTGCAGAAGACTTTTGAAAAATATTGTTTGGCTAAGCTTAACTTAGCGCTACACTTGCATCTACAGTTTGGAACATCACGACGTTTATTTTTAGACTTAAAGAGTTTTATCTTTGTCACATTTCGTTCCCAACTGTCTACATGTCGGACTTTTCTTTTACCTTTTTGTGATGTGACAATGTATGCTTAGATTTTTTGGAGGTATTTCTCTGGCATGAAGAAAGGTCCTTGTCCTTCTTGGTTCAGTTCGTACTTACGGATTTGCTATCGGCGTCTTCATTAGGGTCATATTTACTTTCTGATGTTTTATCTTTATTTTCTGAAAGTGATAACAACTCTGCAATACAAGAAGAAAGTACTCACCTAACCTCAGAATCTTTTTTCATTCAATAACATTTCAAATATGCAATATAACATAATTAATACTTTTTGCTAAAATTTAACCAACCATGTCGATATAATTAATAAATTTTTACACAACACTAGAAATGAAAACATACGGTGCATGCTATACCAGCGCAAAACTTACAGCTCAAAAGGTAACTAAGTCTACGGACATAGACACTTCTTGGTGCTTGGATACTTCTTGCGCTGGAAATGAGCAGCTTTAAACCTGATCCGTATACAATTACTGTGACTTAGCAACTTCTTATGGGAAATCCAAGCATACTGCAACATAGTACGTGTAATAACAAACCGATGGCACTATAAAACCTAAAATTGCTAAAAGTGGATTTAGTTACTTTTTGTTTTGACCCTTTCAATTCAGCTTCCTGGAGCTTTTAAGACCTAAAACACCAACCATTGTGTTAAAGGCACAAAGATCAATTCCAAGATGATTCATCTCTGCTCTGCAGTGTTTACTATGCAATGGGTGAGCGCAAAGATCTAATTTTAGGACGCAGTAGCTTCTCGATCTGGCCCTAGAGATAAAAATCAAAGCTGTGAAGAAGTTATTTGCAAGACGAAAACAAACTAAAGTATGTTCGTAGGAGAATGGGGCATTAACAGGTGATATAATAGTTTGCAACATTTATCCAGCAATTTCATCTGTTTTTGAATAAGACAAATTAGTTCAGAAACTCTCTTAAAAGATCAGTGGTTCTTGGAGCCAATCTGAGTTTAAAGATTGCTGTGGATAAACTGCTATAATATTAACTATGATCGATAGCGGAATTCTAATGAAAATTAGAAGAAAAGCAATGGGCAACAATTTTGTCTCTGCTGTGATCTACAGTCTTCATTTTTGTCCCCCATCTTATTACTGGCAAATTAAATTTGTAGTCGTCAAACAGTTGTGAAAGAAATGTAATACTGAACATGCTTTAAGTCTTTTATCCCAACTTTACTGTTAGATTTCTGAAGATATTTTCCATCTCGGAGAGTGCAGATCTATCTCTTTCTATCTTCTTACGGCGTGCCATGGTTTGTACGTTGTGTGTTTTAGAAACTCAACTCTACAATTTGTTTGAGTAACCAACAATAATTTGCTGTTCGTTTTCAAAATTACCGTGGCGTGTAATGTTTGTGCAATAATTGTGTTTAAGGATGTCGGTTCTTCATTATTTTAATCTTCGAAACTCTAAATTGGCGTAGTCCAAGATCTAGTTTGATTTTTTTTATTTTGTTATACTATGTCGGTCGAATTTTAAACTTTCCTTAATTTCATTCAATTATTACTGCCATCCACGGCAATATATTAATTGTATATTGGTTATTTTTTATTATTTGCATATTGAAACTCCAAATGAAATGGTCTTATTGATCTAGTCAGTTTTTTTAATATCACCTTAATTGTGGCTGTGCAATATACCATAGAATGTCAGATATTTTCGTTAATCGCTACTATTTAAAAAAAATTATGAAAATAGAAACTTATAAGAACATCTCGGATACTATTCCATCTAAAACCATAATATTACTGCAACCGTTTATCTAAAATTAATTAATAATTAACTGTGGTTTTGAAAACATTACGTAAATGAAATATTGTACGGTGAAAAATTCTGTAGAGCACACACAAACTGTTAAATATTTTAATTAGGAAATATGAAAAAGGTTTGCAGCTATGAAATACAAAAGCACAGGAAGAGCAAACATAACAGTAATTTCGAAATAATCTAAAGCTGCAGTACAATCGATAAAATTGCAATGGAAATTCGAAAAGGTCTGAACATGTATAGACTAAGGGACAATAAAACAGTACTGGAGGTAAACAAAAGAGGAAGCTTTTATGTAACATAGAATCTGATTCTACTTCAAATTTGATGAACAAAAAAAGTTAATGGAACAAACAGAAGCTGTTTATTAGTTACAATAGCAATGAGTAAAAGACTATCTATTCTGCATTAATTTGTTGATTTTATAAAACGCAACTAAATAAATAAATCAAGATGGCGCCGGAGAAAGGTCGCATTTGTTTATACTGCAAAGGTAAAGCAGTTAATGGTCCTAAGTGTAAAGTTTGTGGTGTGATCATCCATCCTAAATGTGTAGAACGCTTAAATGTTAAGGTTCTTGATGAAGAAAATGTATTGTGCCCTGATTGTGATAAGAAAGATTGCTATAACTTAAATGAAGCTGATAATGCCAGTACTCAATGTGCACAAATAAATTCAAAAGCATTTACTTATGAAATAATTTCATTTTTGAAAAGTGGTGAGTTCCTAGATATTATTAATAATATTGTTAAGGAAGAAACAAAAATATTACAGCGTGAAGTAGCATATCTAAGAGATCAGATTGATAATTTGAATTCAAGCAACATTGACTTAGTGAGATTATTAAGTAAAGTAAAAATTTGCTAACAAAGAAACTACTTCTTATGAACAAATCAAAGTTAATTCTTCTTCTGATAAACCTTCCGTTACTGCAAATTACGCTTCTGTCGCTGCTACTAAAAAGATTTCGAAGGTGGAAAACGCTACAGCTGTGAATGGTTCGTCTGA
The DNA here is from genome assembly GCA_011009095.1 of Ignelater luminosus. Classification (NCBI taxonomy): domain Eukaryota; kingdom Metazoa; phylum Arthropoda; class Insecta; order Coleoptera; family Elateridae; genus Ignelater; species Ignelater luminosus. Next base: position 35,511 of record VTPC01090952.1, read on the forward strand.
TATACATGTTAACTTATCGCAGCAATACCATGAACCGGCCAGAATGGTTTCCAATTTTAATAATAAAACTTCTCGTAATAAACTAATTATTGGCTCTGGTACTACGAATTCACAATTAGATGAGGGCTTCACCGCAGCAACAAAACAAGCCCGTAGTTATGATGTTCACCTTACAAGAGTTAATCCAAATGTTGATGAAACCAAGATCGAGAATTATGTTACTGGTAAATTAATAAAAATGTCAGATAATGAAAAACCCAGTTCATTGAAAATCAAGGTTACTCGTCTAAACGCTAAATATCCTGAACACTACAGTTCTTTTAAAGGTCACTGCGGAATCTCTTATTTATCGCATTTACTTAATGCATCCTTTTGGCCACAAGGTGTTGCTGTTCGGAAATTTTATAATGCTCCCGTTCATCAGAAATTAAATAATGATACAAATTTTCAAAGGGCAATTCCCACGAAGCATCCGACATAAACATATTTTATCAAAATGTTCGTGGTCTTAGGACAAAAGTTAATGAAATATTTACTAGTGTATTAAGCGAAGATCACACTGTGGTTTGTCTCTTCGAAACATGGCTTAATGGGGAAATTAACAGTTCAGAGATTATTGACGGACGTTATAATGTTTTTCGTCAAGACAGGAATCCTAAAACAACGAGCAAAGAACGGGGTGGTGAAGTTCTTATCGCAGTTAAAAAGAGTTTGTCATCTTTTCTAATTAATCTTGATGTAAAAGATCGGGAAGAGATATGGACTTGTGTTCATCTTGCTAGTAAAAATCTGATAGTGAGAGTTGTTTATTTTCCACCAAATTCGGATATTTCTTTATATGAAGGTCGTCTTCAATTAATTTCGGAGATTACCATAACTTATCCTGATAGTATCATTTGTGTTTTAGATGATTATAACCTACCAAAAATTACATGGTATTGTGATAATTTCTGTGATACTGTATGTGATACTTTAATTCCAGTTAATGTACACTCTAAGATAGAAGAAATTGTTTGCGATAATTTTGCGTTTTATGGTTTTTTTCAAAAGAATTATATCTATAATGCTAATAATGTTATCTTAGATTTAGTATTTTGTAATGTGGATTTTGTAAATATTTATCAATGGCCACATTTAACTAAACCTGACATAAATCATCCTTCTTTTGTATTAAATGTAAAGAATTGTTCTCAGTCAACTCTTACCGATGGTGAGATATTTTATTTAGACTTTAAGAATGCACCATATGAGTTGATTAATAATCATTTAGACAATATTGATTGGAATATACTAAACAATTTTAGTTCAATTGAGGAATCTGTTAATATTTTCTACGACATTATTAATTCTGTTATATCTTTATATGTTAAGTTAAAAAGAGTGCCAATGCAAAAGCAGTTTAATTTTCCCAAATGGTTTGATGATAGTACGAAATCTTTAATTATTGAAAAGAAAATCGCTCACAAACAATTCAAACAGTTCAGATCTCCTATAAATTACAATATATTTAAGGATTTAAGAAATAAATGTAAAATTGCTATCAATAACTGTAGGTTAAATAACATAAGAAGCATTGAGAATAATATTTTAGAAAATCCTCAACACTTCTGGCATTATGTTAGATCTCAAAAAGGAGATAATTCTTTACCTAACTGTATTACACATGAAAATTCTGTGGGTTATACTCCGATTGAAATCGCCTCGTTATTTGCAAAGTACTTCCATTCTGTTTATTGTACCTATGATACTTATAAAAGTAAACTTCGGGATAATAATTTAAAAGAAATTGTCGATCTTTGCAATTTAAATATATCTAGAGAAGATATTTTCAATAAAATAAATTCTCTAGATGCTAATTCTAAAGCTGGTCCAGATAATATTCCTGCAGTCTTCTTGAAGTGCTGTGCAAACAACTTAGTTAAACCTTTGTGCATTTTGTTTAATAATTCTTTGAGTAGTTCCGTATTTCCTGAATTGTGGAAAAGATCAAACGTTTTTCCTGTTTTTAAAACGGGAGATCGTTTAGATGCTCGTAATTACCGTGCAATTAGTACTCTATCTGCAATTCCAAAAGTTTTTGAAGCCATTGTTACGGATAAATTGTTTCAATCCGTAAAAAACATTATAATTGATGAACAGCATGGTTTTGTTAAGGATAGATCTACGCTAACAAATCTTTTCTTATTTACCAATTATGTTCTGCATATTATAGAATTGGGTCATAACGCTGATTGTATTTATACTGATCTTAATAAGGCGTTTGACAGAGTCAATATTGAGCGCTTGATCTACAAATTAAGTAAATTAGGTTTACAAAACCCCTTGTTGTCGTGGATCTACTCTTACTTAAACATGCGCAAAACAAAGAGTTGTCATTAATAATTCTACCTCCGAATGGTTTAACGTTACTTCCGGCGTACCGCAAGGATCCCATTTGGGACCAATTCTTTTTATTTTGTTTATTAATGATATAAATTATTCTATCAATTCTGCTATATGCTGATGATTTAAAACTTTTCATTCTTACTGATGCTGTTGGTTCAGATCATTTGTTACAAGCTAATTTGGATTGTTTGACTTCATGGTGTAGTGAAAACCATCTAGAATTAAATATTTCAAAATGCAAATCTTTACGATTTTCTAAAAAATTATCACCTGGTATTTGTACTTATTACATTAATAATATAGCAATAGAAAGTGTTACTTGCTTTAAGGATTTAGGTGTTATTATTGATGCATGTGTTAGTTATGATCAACATATTACAAATCTACTTAGCAGAGCCAATAGAATATTAGGATTTATTGTGCGTCGGTGTACTGATTTCACAGATTTAAGAATTTTAATTATACTATATACTTCTCAAGTTCGTTCACTTCTGGAGTATTGCACAACCATTTGGTGCCCATATTATATTACATTAGTAAATAGAATGGAAGCAACACAGAAACGATTTGTAAAATTTTAATGTTACAAGTACCGAATTGATTACTACGGTTACAGTTACAGTGATCTTTTACATTACTTTCGCCTATCTTAATGGATTTGTTAATTGTTCTCAAATACTTCAATGTTTTTCTTTGAACATAAAAAATACCAATTTACGTAATTTACCAATTTTCAATATTCCTTTCCATCGAACTGCGTATGGTGCAAATTCTCCTCACTGTAGAATATGTCACTTAGCATGTACACATGACGATTTGGAATTCTTTGGTATTTCCTTTAACAAATTCAAGTGCTCCTTAAGAAATGCACTAAATATGTAGCAATATTTTATATTTATATTTATTCTACATTACATTATGTATGTAGTTATTTTGGTTAATGTTTTAATAAGATTTGTTTGTAAATAGATGTCCGTTAATAAATTATTATTATTATTATTATTATTATTAAATTGAAGTGAAAATAATTTTTATGCACTGGTAAAAAATTGAAAGTAAAAAGATAAAATGAACTTCAGTTGGATTCATCAAATTAATGTTCAGGACCACAGTGATAAATAATTTAGACACTTTACTTCAATAATATGTAATGCATTACTTGCTTTATGATCTCATCAAGATAGTAACGTATAGCTAACGTTCTAGGCTAAATCTGTGCCTGAGGCGAAACGACCAAATTTTTTTATTTTTTCCAAACTTTAAAACAACTACTAGAAAAAGACAGAAACATAACACAACTTAATTCAAGATCAAGGAATAGAAACCAATAAATAAACAGAAGTGATTAAGTCACAATCAGAAGCAGCAAAACAAATTAAAATCAAAGTATAGGAACCTATAAATTAGTGGTTCTTAGTTTATGTTTTATGTATGTTTCTTCTACCCTCGGTTTTATTTGCAATAAAATACCATAAAAGTAAAATATACGTAAGTACCGACACTACATACGTTAATTAAAATAATTTCAGAATTAAAAGTTAGATTCAATGACTAATTTGTTTATAGTACGCAGTATTTATCTTCACTGTATTTAATTTAAATTAAAAATTCTGTATTACAGAAAACGACTAATTAAATTTTACACGACAAGTATTAACTTGAATTAAAAATCCACAAACAGATGTAAAGCCTCGTTTCAAATTAATTAATATCAAGTGTCAACTTTCGTTAGTTTTATATCTACAATGATACACTTGTGATGTTTTTGTAATTTATCTGAGTGTTTTTAAAAAACACAATAATCCTCTTTTATAAGTTATAACTTTACATTTGTAATTTATTAGTTGAGCGTACTTTTATCATATTTTTTTGTTTATTCTGCCGCTTACTCACGTTTTTATTATTGCATTTCTGTATTTTAATATTTCTATTTTTATATTTCATTTTAATTATATCTAATGACACTTACCGACGGAAGTTTATCATAAAAAAACAATAATTATCTTCAATATAATTCAAAACATTTAATTCTATATTTCGACTAATCCAGACTTTATGAAATCCATGAAACTAAAAACATTTCAATTCAGTATTTGTACGATCAATAGTTTAGGCACTAGATGACAAAAAATAAGTTTTCCTTTAAAATAATAAATTATTGGCTTTAACGTCAGTGAAGTTTTAGTTTGTTTGAAGCAAGCGGTTGGCAGATGCCATTTTTTACGCTCTTCAGTTGTTGGAGTTGAATATCAACTTTGTCTTCAACTTAGACACGTCCGATGCCGGTAGTCGAAACAGATTACTGAGCCCCTTATCAAACCTAGATTTCTCATAAGATGACGTCATCTACTAGCTTTAACAATTGGAGAAAAATAAGCTTTAAGATAATGATGGCGTCAGATCTAAAAAAACTGGAAGCGAACAGTGAAACCAATAAAAACACCTACCTGTCTTCTGCTTCAAAAACACTAAAGCTTCGTCGACATTAAAGTCAAGAATTTATTTTAAATGGTATAAGCTTTACCAAGAGTTATAATGAAACCTTCACTTTTCTAAAGTTGCCTTTGCTAGTCAGTTGGTGGCCTTGGGCCGAGTAAAAGGGTCAAAGCTGTATAAATGCATGTTATACGATAAACAATAGATTTATTACTCAATATCAATATCTCTTCCCCAACAATGTAATTTACAAAAATCAAAAAACAATACTAATCTAAATGTAAAGCAATTCAATTTATAGCAAAATCCAATCAAGATTAAACAGTAGTAGAAAGCCCAATCAAAAAATGTATCAATTTAACTTAATAATTAGAATTATTTATCAAGTGTAAACAACAAGCTTAATAAGTATGAATATTTGAAAATACAATGTTCAAAAATTTAATAAACGCCTGAAAAGATTTACTTTAAGGAGAATATTTGTCAGAGAGTATTGATCAGTGACCTGGAGATTAACAATAAAGAAAAACAATAGCAATAGAGTTTCTGTCTGCATCAATAAAAAATCTTTATCGCAAAATGCCAAAAACATTTCTAAGATATTCAATGTTTATTTACTTAAAATCTAGAATTTAGGAAAAATAAAATTTATTGCTAAGGAGAAAAACAGGATCAGCAATAGTCTGATAAAAAAAATTTAAAACTGAAAGAATTACCTATTTCATAGTTAAGACAGATTTGCACAATGTTACGCAATAATTGCAAAATAATAATTAATGAATGATTTAACTTTAAAAAACTATCGGTAAAAGTTGTGTGTTTAATAAATAAAATTTAAAAAAAATCAAATTTGGAAAGTTATGACCTTTAGAATGCGATAAAAAAAACTTGACATTTGCATAACCATCAAGTAGTTTATGTTTACTTTATAAAAATGTTAAACTTTTAAAAATACGAAATAATAATAATAATAATAAACTTGATTGAAAACATATAGATGTTTACAAAAATCGAACCTACTAATTATGTTCATTTTCTATTAATTAAATTCAGATAAGAAAAGATAATTAAAAGTTCAATTAAATTCAACGGGATGCAATTAAATACCAACAAGTTTGGCCGATTTCACAATTTAAAGCGCTCTGACGCAAGCTCAGATGTTGTAACTTTCTATTTCGTAGGGAACAAGTGTAGATGGGCGCAGCTCGATCTGCGTTTGTTTTCAGCTCTCTGTAGAAGATTAATGGAGGGTGAAACCCAACCTTGGACTACTGTAGGTTGTTCATTGAAAAACCTGACCCGTATTCGTATTTAGTTTTCTTGGGTGGACTAATGGAGGGCGAAACCCGATTTTAAGCTGCCATAGGTGACCTAATGGAGGACGCAACTTAACGTGTTTAGCTTTCTTAAAATGGGTAATAGAGAGCAATTACTCCAAGAGAGACAAAAGGAAAGGAACACTTTGGTGATCAGAGTTGCGGTGTTGGCGTAGATACCATAATAGCATATTGTGCTTAGTTATATCTCACATTTTCCTTATTATTCTTAAGAAAATAAATGCCATAAAAATATGTACAGTGTCTAAATGCCAAAGCTATTTGTTGCAGAAACAGTCTTCCTTGTGATTTAGTTGAATGGTAATGCAGAATGGTAGGTGGAAGTGTGTCAGCCCTGAGGCCATTTCTTCACTGGTTTAACGTCTAAAGCCAGTCCTACACACCACACAACAATGCCGAAAGCAGAAGCGGTTCAAACAACATATTCTCTTAAACAGAACAGACAACGCTCGGGAAGACGGATTTCACTATATAACCAAAAGGCCTTAGACACAATAAAGCATTAGAAAATTAAATTAATCCAATAGGAGAGAATTAATCCAAAAAACAGAGCAGTGAAACTGCTAGCCATTGCAATCTGAAAGAAGTGAGTTCGAAATGAATGTTGACACCACAAGCACTAGAATTCCTGACATTGCATTCAGTTTTTACGTCAAAATATTCTAACCAATTAAATGTGAAAAGGAACTTTATCAGAAAATTAGCGAACTATAAGCCTGCCGTGATATCCTGCATCCATTATTGGTGCGATAGCCCTACTAAACAAAGGAATTACGTGACAAATGATAACCTACCCTAAGGATGCAAATTAACTTTTTATATAAGAACGAAAGCTTTTCAAAATAATCCTCGATTAAATACTATAATTAAAAAAAGAGAAAATACTTCTTCAGAAGAAAAATTAGGAAGATGCTAGAAAGGCCTTGACTCAACAGAGCTTCTGAAAATAATATGCAAAAATAACAAGAAAGGAACCTTAAATTGCAATTAAGTCTCTACAAGCTTAATTGAAGGTAAGCTGAAATATCACAGATTCCGAGACCTTTGATTTTAGTACCGAAAAAGCTATGGTCTAGGTTTTAAAATTCTTTCAACAGAACTAAACGATTGTAAAAACAATCTTTGGTTTTTTGTACAAAGAATCTTGCAATGATAAGATAATTCAATTTAGTCTTTACACTTTTGTTTTTTCGGTTCTTTATTTTCGTGTATATCTTTTGCGCCAATTTGACAGCAACTCTTCCATTTTCAATTTTTCAAAACAAAATCTATTCATAACTTGTAGTACCTATTTCCAAATATGGAAAACTGACGATAAGCCAAGGCAAATACCTATGCTTGCTGAACATACTAAGTTTCATTTTTGCCCAAGTGATATTGCAGAAGATGTTAATAAATGTTAAAACTGCAAGGTTTATCCAAGAGTGTAGTCGTAAGTATCACCGTCTTTCCAAGCAGTATAAATATTGGCTAAATAATAAAGAGAAGTTGAAAGATTATATACTAGAATGCACACATCAGTCAGAAATTAGAACCAACGGAGCTTCAAGAAGGAAGACCACAAAAAAGCTTTGGAGAAAATTTTGTCTTGGCATGGAGACACAAGGTGGCCGACTTATTAGTAAATACAAAAAGTACGAAATAATGAGCCTTTGCTACCGCTTTATCTTCAGGGCAAATTTCGATGGTATCTGGTGCTATAAAAAGAGTTTTCACTCCGATAGAACCTTTGGGTTTATATTTAGATCTGAAACTTTCTTTTAGAAAATATAATACATCGAGATATTCAGTTAATGCTGTATATCGACATACTTTTTCCAGCTTTTGCAATTTAGGAAAAGCTAAGAGTAACTGTTTAACTTCAAATCTCCGCATGACATAAAAGAAGCATCGATATTAGTCACTATTTAAATAATTCCACAACAATTTAATTTTAGCGCTAATTATACTGTTACTTAGTATGATAGGTGATAGCATCTGTATCCTGACAAGTCTTGTTATAATTATGGTTTATCGGCTCTTCATTCTTGGATTATGAGCTTTGAATTTTGAAATTTTGGCAGTAAAAGATGAAGATAATGTAATAATTTCTAAGGAAACTAAAAGCAATATTCAAAAGCTATTCAAAGGAAAAATGCAAGAGTTGGTAGTCGATAAACCAAATTTGATGGTAACGCAGCACAAGGATTTCTAGGAAGTAGCCAGAAAATAGATTTACTTAGTTAAATTTAGGAGACACTAAAACATTTACTTGTCCGATTGCAGTTATGATTTCAATAGTAGACCTCGGGAACAGATCCGTTGTCTGCTTATTTTCACATCAGATCCTACGTTCTCTACATTAAGAAAGAACAATAGCAAAGCTCAAATGAATTGTGTCCTAATATACTGAATATTTAATTATTAATGAAGGCGATTTGCTCAGTTCTCAGTTTAGTTTTACATATCTATCATTATTTATTTACATTGATCAATAGATCACTTTTTTTAGTCGATAGACATTCTTCCCTAATTCATACCCAATATGTGAGTGAAAACCGCATCAAAATCGGTCCAGTTGTTTTGACTTGAATTCACATCACCACTGGCAGCTCATATGCTCCATAGCCTTTCGGATTCATACCCTGTATCTGCATCAAAATCAATCCTGTAGTTTAACCTGACATCAGCAACAAAAAAAATTACAGGTCGCCACTCCCCAAATGTAGCTTATAACCTTCTGATAACCTCCAAAATCGATTCAATAGTTTTGGGCATATAATCGGGAACATACAAATAAACATACGTTGAAACTAAATCCTTTTTTTTTGAAATCGCTTAAAATTAACCGAATTATGATTTTTGAATGTTTTCCCCTATATATACATACTGTGTGCCGATAGCGCAGCTGTAAATTGCGTACGCTAATAAACTCAGCTCTGACCACAATGCGGTAATATTAACATGGACCCATACGACCCAAGACCAAAGAAAGATAACTACGAGGCTATCGAGACATTTCCAAAGAAAATTAGACTCCCGCATTGAAATAAATGATAATGTACACTCAACCCTCCAATTAGAAAATTGAAGAAATGCATTTGTGACTGCAAGTCAATAAAATGTAAGGAAAGAGATGGCTTCCTATAGAAATTTACCAAGTCACTCAAAAGGAGAAACTGTCTATTCCGACAATTTCAAATCAAAGATGATAGCGACTACTTTCGAAACTGTACATTAAAACGCTACAGAACAGACCGTACGACATTACCTTAACAACGACAAAAATATGATAACACTATCAAACAATAAATTTTATTTTCAAATGAAACTGTTTTTTTCAAATCTGAAAATACGCTGGTCATCCCAATCCCCACACTGAAAAATCTCAGAATTCACTTAATAGCAAAATGCCAAAAAAGCTTGTAGTTACCCAACTTAATTAACGTATCGAAAAAAGTAACATTCTAATTGACAATCAGTTTGGTTTCAGACTTCGACAATACAACACACATTTGACAAAGTTGATTCATATATTATAAAATGATAAACTCAAAATTCTCTAGACCACGCATTAAACTTATAAACTCTTACCTGACAGATCGCACCTTTTACGTAAGAATCGATGATACAACTTCGGCAACAAGACAAATAACGGTTGGTGTCTATTCTGAGAATAACCATTTTTTACTCTATACATTAATAGCATACCAGTACCAATTTAGCATTGTTTGGGGACTACACTGCAATATTCGCAAACTCTTTTTCAGCCATTAGTACATACACAAACGTTGATGGCTTATAACTCGAAAACTAAAAGCTTTCTCCGTAAATTCTTTTCCGATGAATTGTTATCACTTGACCTCTAGACTTGTGGTTAAGCATTGTCGCAGTTATTTTTAGACACCCTGTATAATGAGTTGATTTAGATTGATTTTTGTACGACTAGTAAGCGAGAAAGCCAGCTTCGTTTCCCGGTTGTAGGTTTATTAATTTCTTTTTCTGTTATTTACATTTATTGTATTTACTTTGTTATTATAAAATTACTATAAGACTGTTAGGTTTTTTCTGACAATAAGAACACTGGATACCTAGATGGATATCTAATTGAAATTTTCGTAATAAATTTTATCATTCGATGATTACTACCTTTTGATTTTTAATTATTATTCTTAACAAGCTATAATACACACAGAAAATATTTGGCCTCGATCCAAGTTTGAATCTGCAGTGCCGTCGGATTTCCATGGCGATGCTCTACCAACCGAACTATCAGATCATCTAACAACTTCTTAAAACAAATTAGATATTAAATGAATTTTTGCTATAATTGTTACATTTTATTTTTAATAATTTAAGGGAAAACATGATTGAGATTGTAATAATTACTCACCGTTCACCGTTCACCGTTCTCACCATTCACCGTTCACCGTTCACCGTTCACCGTTCTCACCATTCGCCGTTGACCGTCATCACTGTCAGAATCTAATAATTTACATCAACTGTTTCGCTCTACCCTTCGAACAAAACTAGGGTCAATCAATAGGTCGGCCTTAGGCAAGTTATTATCTGGCAGCTTTTTATTAAATGCCACATAGGAGTTAAGCAAGGGAGGGATCAAAGATGGAAACTGCAATTTTTGAAAACGAAAAATCGGAATAACTCGACGACGGGTGGGTCGATTTTGGCCAAACTTGAAGGGTAGGTGAAGCATAAAGTTTCGCAACTACGGTGAGAACGTGGTGACACCTAGCAGCGAAAATAAACAGAATCGACTGGGGCTTTATAAGCAAGCATAGCGATCTGGGACTAAGTGCATTGTGTTGCATATTCTTCCAAGGTTAGATTTCCCTAGGCAGTTTCAAATTTGGACCCATAGGCGTCCGTAGGGATCGGTGATGGTGGGGGTTTTTCCAAGATATCGAAACGGTGTTAGGGAATGAGGTTGTGCTTTATTATGTGCTTCTGATGCCGTTAAAGTGAATTCTTTACTTGCTGCAGTTTGGTCGCTAGAGGACGCAACAAGTGAAACCCAAACTAGCTTCTAGCTCGGAAACCATAACAGTTATAGGCATCTGGTCTTCGCTGTGCTACTTGGATTTGCAAGTATTATCGGCCAGTGGAAACGAATTTCCGGTTATAAACGGAAAAGTTCTAAATTTTTCCGAAAAACTGTTTGGGGTTTTTGTAGATTTTGCAACCTCCACCAAAACAGTCCTAATGATCCGATCAACATAATAGTCGAGATCTGCGTTCTAGGAGTATTTTTCTAACTGCTAGAGAAAAAAAATGTCCAGTTCAAAAATGTGTAAGTCGGTTAATTATGGTCCGATCAAGCTGGAAGTTTTTCTAAACTAAATAGTATTCTCAGGGCAGCAAGTTTATGTGGGTAACAGTGACATTCGTCTATTTTTGAAGCGATAAGAACATAAAAATGTAATTGCATTTCTTTGTACTTTTCTGGGGCAGTTATCCGAGTTCCTATAGACACGTCGTTATAACGCTGGGATGCGTTTTGGAATGGAGAATGAAAAAGGTTCTACGCACTTTTTTTCTAGAAGATCATCTATAGGTCGAAAATGCAAAAAATTAAAATATGGCAGGGACGTTCTTTGAAGTAGAGAGACTAACCTTACGCTGCAAATGTACATTAGTATCCTATACGTGATTTTGTTAACAAATCTCAAATCCTTAAAAAGATACTTGAAACCGAAGAAGGGTGTGCTTCCCTTATATCCTTTCTAGCGCCGTTATTTATGGGTAATTAATGCTGAAATTCTTATAAATTCTGTCGCCGAATTTGGTTAAAATAGCCGGAGGATCTTAGGCGATAAGAAATTTTGAAATTTCTTGTGAATTTGTTGTTTTTGGTTTTTTGTCATTCGTGTCGGAACCTTAACCATCGTAGAGAGAAGGTAAAAATACGTAAAAAGTACATAACAGACTATTGACGGTATTTCGTTTGTTTTTACGTTCCATAAGAGAATTGTGTTTAAATAAATTCTGGGAATTTTCTTTTAATACGAAACAATTGTTGTTGTAATGAGATTATAAAAAAATTCCTGTAATACACCTGAAAGGCGAAATGGGCCTCCTGGGGGTTTTTCTAACAAAACTAAAATTTAAAATTTAAAATGTTACTTTTCAAGAATTACACTTAGTATTTAGATTAAATAAAAAAATAATAAACGCAAAAGAAGTATCTACAACCGGGACCCAAACGAAGATTTAGAAATCATTAACTAAGTGCAGAAGAACTTGAATTAGAGTAGATTCAAATCTTTGCTTTTGGGACGTAGAGAATGAATGAATATAAAATATTTCACTGAATAATAGGTCAATAACGTTCTATTTTGATCTAGCTCTTTTGTAATATAGCAGAAGTGTTACGAACTTGAGCAATAACAATTTCAAAGTCATGGTCCGAACTTCAATTCTTCAGTGTCTCATATTCAAGAAATATGGAACCATAGAGTAACCAAACATTAAATTTTGAAACCATTGAGAATACTAAATATAATGCGGAATTTAAATAATGTGTGTGACGTTGATGCCATCTTCTGGCATAAAGACGTTTCATGAAAAATAATGTAAAGATTTTAAAAGATAAATGTATAGCTTATAAATATTAACTATTAATACTCTTTTGCAATTTTAAAAGTTTCGTCAGAAAAGTTAAATAACAATCAATCACATAATGCAAATCAAATAGTTGATTGCAACCTCACACCCATTGCAGACATTTATATTTGTAACTCTACGCGAGTGTATTATTAATTAGCAAGACTTTGAAATAAAAAACCTACTGTGTCCTCATCGTAATTAATCATCGCTATGTTTTCCTTGAATCGATTTTATTTTACAATGTAATTAGAAACCTAATTGTCTAATTATACCTTAGACAATTATTTAAACGCAAATTCTCCTAGAACATAAACTAAACAGACTTTTGTGTTGCAGGTGACTCATAATTTACAATTGTCGGACGGGGATAATGGCCTAATGTTATTGAGGGACCAAATAGTAATACAAATAGGCGAAGAAATTGACGGCATGGTCATGATTCGTGCAGGTGATAGTAATCGTCAAGGAGTGTGCCCGATAAAGTTTCTGCAGGAAGTGTGACATCGTACCGAGGTCGCTTGTCAAGTAACTCAAATGTGCAGCTGTATAAAGCAAAAACCCCAACAAACAACTTTAAATAAAATCTACTATCATTATTCAAAAAATGCGTTACAAAAGAACAATAATTCTTCCGCTACGTGGTATTCATTAACAAATCGAAAAAACTTAAATAACGGAAAATTCGCGCAGTATTACTATAACAATATAAACAATAACAATTTATCTAAGAATAATTATGTGTATTTACCGAAACAGAATAACTTAAATAATATTAACAATATATTCGCTCTGTCAAATGCTCAGTTCAAAAACGAATTCAAATATTTGCATTGTAAAGCGCCATTTTCGTCAACTAAACGGCCTCTATCAATAAAACTTTCCACGCCGAAACACGTTACGAACTTTTTTAACAGGACTTTTGGATCGGATTCACAAAAACGGCCTTTATTATTAAACCTTGGATCATCGAACGGAAGTTTAGACGAACCGCCAGGGCCGAATTTTCAAATAATACCAGATCGTTACGGGTTAAAGATATCTTCTATATATACAATCAGTGAAAATGTTGAAAAATGTACACCAAGAAGTTCGTTATATCCAAAGAGAAATTTCTACATTACATCGAGTAGTAGGCCTCTCTTTGTGAGAAAATGAAATAAATTTTAATCCAAAGTGGAAAAATAAAAAAATGTAGCTTGAAATAATTTTCCTATTTTTGTAAATGTTAGAATTGTTGTGACTGAAAAAATAAGCACGTCCTTTGATACCTAATAAGCACCGTTATAAAATAATTGAATTTGGTTTCTTTTTGTTTGTTGACCTAAAGATTGTATGTCCACCGTCCCTTGCTAACATAATATTTTTTGTGGAAGATTGTATGATCAACTGGCATTTTTTTCTTTGGTGAAAATGAGTCTAGTAAGAAATTTATTTCACTGATTACTACATCACTGAAACTTTTTGAATTTGTGCAAATAATGTTCCTGAAGAAATCTGTATAATCTCTTTAAATTGCTAGCTTTAAACAGATAACTTCGATCTTCCTCTATTATTGCTTTTACACAATAACCTGATTAAACTGTCTTCCAATCTCAAGGATTCTTTTAAAGTGTCATCCCACCATCACTTTTTTAAATTTAAATTTATTACAAAAGAAAAACAATGAAAAGAAAACCTAATCTCTCAGGTATAGTCCATTTATTTATTTTTAAATATTTTTTTAATTTCTATAAATCACTAGGTGATGTACTGAATCCACCGGTTCTTTTGGGTAATATCCAGGAAAGGGCTGTAAACGAATTTCTTAGTTTCACTTTAAAATAACAACTTTCAAGTCATTTTTTTAGTAAATTATCTATGATTGCTATTGCTTGTCATAATCATAATTTATAAAGTATGTAAGTACAGATCAGATTAAAATATATACAGTGTGTGCGAAAAGTATGGAATATCCTATATATCTCAGCAAATATGCATATTATGGAGAAATGTTTCCTATAAAAGTTGTTTAGTGTTTAGTTTTACATTACAGAGCAATACCAAATAACTATTCTTAAAAAAAACAAAAGCGCAACGAATAATGCTTCAATTTTTTTAATGGGAAGGTATCCCTTTATTGTACTCATTTGATAGAGAATGTTTTTCTCTTTTCAATGATGTAAAACTTTGATACACTTGCATAAGTCAATTTTGATTAAAACGCAAAGAATTGTTTGAAAGTTTATTTCAACATTCATCTGTTACGAATTGAAAATTTTGTATAACTACACTCTACAGTTCATAGGTGTTCAAAGTGTTTAGCTTGGCAAGTCGTCTTTGAAATTCGTTTACTGCATTTTGAATCGTTTCTGGTGTGATAGCTCTAGTTTCTGTTCTAATACGGTCTTCTAGAGTTTCAATATCTTCAGGCATATCGACATAAATCTCATTTTTGAGATGGCCCCACAGAAAAAAATCAAGTGGACTTAAATCCGGCGAGCGAGCTGGCCATTCTACTGCACCTCTTCTGCCTATCCATCAATAAGCGAAAGTATTATCAAGAAACTGTCGGACATTAATTCCAAAATGAGGAGGAGCCCCGTCTTGTTGCAACCATATTCTGTTATGGGGTACATCTAGATCTAGTTCATTAGAAAAGAGAACAGCTAAAGCAGGAACTAAGTCAAATCTTAAAAAATCTAGATAAGCATCCGCTGTTAAATTATGTTCTATAAAAAAAGGTCCCAGAATTTGGGTTCCAATAATTCCTGCCCAGACATTGACTTTCTGCTGATATTGGGTGTGCCCTTCTACATACCAGTCAGGATTTAGCGAAGACCAGTAGCGCGTGTTTTGTTTGTTAATGGTACCATTCATACAAAACGTTGCCTCATCAGTGAAGTGGATATTTTTATGTAAATTTGCATTTTCCTGAAGCCTATATGTTATTTCTTCGCATAATTGCAATCTTCGATCTAAATAATCTTCTAATAATTTTTGAACTATACAAGGTTTATACGGATGCCACTTCTCCTTTCTTAGAATTTCGTGAGCAGTGGATTTTTTCAAAGTATGTTTACGAGTAATTTGTCTAACAGAAACATGTGGATATTCCACGTTTTTGGACGATCTTTGACAGAACCCGTGTCATGAAATTTATGCAAAATTTTACTTACAGTAGACTGACAAATATGGTATTCGCGATACCCGTTATTAAACAAATTGCAAACTTCCTCCTGTGTTCTCCTTCTGTCTCCGTATCCCAGCATCATTAAAATTTCGATACGATGTTTTTCTGATAAGTGATCCATAGCAAGTCGTATTTTTGTAACTTTGTTATCCTCACGTTAATCAAAATGCTTAAATTAATTAAACAAATAACTTTTCGGTTATTAATTGACATTTCTACGACGCATTCAATTGTTGCAACAAACAAAAGTGTATCACACCGACCATAATGTGACTAGATAATATTGAAAATTTAAAACACTGCGTCTGGAAAGGTAACATATGAATAAATAAACTTTTAAGCGTTATTCAAACAGTTTTTGTGCGTTTTAATCAAAATTTACTTATGCAAGTGTATCAAAGTTTTACATCATTGAAAAGAGAAAAACGTTCTCTATCAAATGAGTACAATAAAGGGATGCCTTCCTATTAAAAAAAATTGAAGCATTATTCGTTGCGCTTTTGTTTTTTTAAAGAATAGTTATTTGGTATTGCCCTGTAATGTAAAACTAAACACTAAACAACTTTTATAGGAAACATTTTTCGTAAAATGCATATTTACTGAGATATATAGGATATTCCATACTTTTCGGACACACGGTATACTTTACTACATTTATTTTAACTGAGTTATGTTGAAATGTTCCGTGGCCAATAACTTTGGTCAATGTAACTAGGACCTAATATTAAGCTTCTAATAAATAAGCTTTGCGAGTTAAGATTCTCTAACTAACTTAATAACTTTAACAAAATTACTTCAGATCAGATAGCAATTCTTGATACTACAAACTTCCAGTATAGATTCCTCATGTCAAGATATACATTTTTACTTAATGGTGTTTTGCTCAATTTTGCTTTACTTAACAGCTGTTGGTATTTATAGTTAACAAAGTACTCACACGTATGTGTTCGGGGCCAGCTTCTCTGTACTTAGAACTATTTGCCATGTATACAGGGTATCATAATTTTTATAAAAGAACCCTACTGCATGTTGAATAAAATTGTGCTACAGCGTTAAAGGATGCTAATGTTGAACTATTCGCTTTCAAGTTTTATTGTTTAGTTTCTCAGAGAAATGTAATGGGAGCACACTTGATTCAACTTGATTAAAATTAATCTGAGTTTGAACTGTACTGTTTGCTATGCAGGGTCATGAAGAGATTCTAATTGAGATTGTTCTTATTTATCTAAATTTTCCAGATTTACACAATTTATAAGATCGTATTACCTATTTGTTTTATCTTAATATCTTTAAGATTTCATTAAGATAGCAATTCATACTTCTGACTGAACAACTCAAGAAAATCAAAATTAGAAGTTGATAAGTACAATAAAATTGTCACGTGTTTAAAAAGCTTATTCTGGCTAATCCTATCTTACAATACTACACACCTTCTTTCTTATTACAAGGCATGGATCTCTCAAGGGGTTTTCCCTTCTATATCTGTGGTTGATGGAAAGATACTAGTTATTAATATACTGCACTTCTTGATGGTCTTCTTCGTCGTCCCAATTTTAATTATGTTCTGAGTCATTTTATTTCTTATTTCAAAGCATTTTCTACTTTGGCATTGTAATGTCCAGTTTGTCTTGTAAGTCACGTAAGAGGGCTTTCTGTTATGTAAAAGAAGATTATTTAGCTCGCTTTGTAAAATTCTTCCCTCTATATCACTTTTCTTAATGCATCCTTAAAATTCTTTTTACAAAACATTCAACCTGGACATTTGAGGGCGGAACAACAGAAGCTGAGCATAGTTTTCGATACTATTCGATTTTAGAAAATTCTGGAATTCTTGTAATAATTATGGAGTACCCTTGTCAGTTACCAACGTCACAGTAAGACCATTCCAAGAAGATGCATTTTGCATCTTTTCAATTGTTAATGTGGTTATGGAACACATTACATAAACTTCAAGTCATTCGCCTTACGCGTCAACTATGATTGCAAAATAATTACCAATAAATGGTTCTGCAAATTCAGCATGCAGACGTTGGGATGGCCCTTTCGGGGTACATCTATGAAATATTCTTTGAATTATTTGATTGAGCAATGTAACTGATGCAGCTCTTGGTGACATTTTTGGTATTTTAGTCAATTTCGTTCTGATAGACGTAACCTCTAATTAATGATTTTATCTTACAAGATCCTCAATGGCGTTGATATAATTCGTCCAGGGGATTTTCTTAGAATAAACACTTTTGAACCATAAATTACACATACAATAAATTAGGCAAAGTTGGGTTTCTTTAGAAATCATTTCAGCGGTTAGTGGCAGCATTCGTATTTGATTTGCAATAATCACGCTTGGTTCATCGATTTTATAAGACTGTTTATCATCTTCAACAGGGTTTCTAGAGCAAAAGTCTGCTTTGCATTGTCTATTGTTAGATACCTATACAACGGTGTAGAAAAATTCTTGCGAGAAGATAGAAATTAAAGATGGAGCGCTGGTGTGTGCATTCAAAATTGACTGGAGTGGTTTATGATATATAGTATGAAATGTCTGTCATATAGATAATTAAAAAATCTTTTTAATGCAAAATAGATAGATGTAGCCTCATTATCAATTTGAAGCTAATTGATGACTGCTCTAATAAGTGTTCTTGAAGCAAATATGACAGATCAAGACAGTCTCTGATGTCACTACTATTGGCTTTTATACATTAAACTGGGCAAGAACTCTGTGAGAAGCAATTTCTTGTTAGATGATGTTTTGCAAGAATTAGTTCATTTAAATGGAACGCCTTTCTTTAACAATTGACAGAAAGGATGCAACATTTTTGCTATATTTGATTAGAATCTGACGTAATAATTAGGAAAACCAATAAAATCTCATTCTGCATTCAGAACAATTTGCACTTTATCCTAATCGACATCGATAGTGTATTCTAAGTAGGTAATGTTGCTCTCTAGCTGATATTTCCCTTTCTTCAAACGTAGAAATGTTCTTTGGTAATATAAAAAGACTATAAGCAGAATAAATGTACATTTCTGTTCATTAAATTTTCTTATGGTGCTACATTCTTGCCAAGAGGAAATTTTCTTATGATTTCAACATTCTTTACACTCATTGCATTTTGGAATTCTATTGCAGTAAAGATTCAAGCTCCCGAGTGAATAATTTGCAGAAAATTATTCAGAAATCTTCCTATCACCCTAACATTTGATTCATTTTAATTCTTTGTTTGTTTTACAAAAGACAGTTTGATGGTTTACTGTTTGATTCTAGGCATGTCTCAGCTACAATAAGATCCAGTTTCAAAGATGATACAATTATTATCGTTGTTAGTAGTAAAAACCCTTGTTGTCTTTGAAATTTGACAGAAAAGATTAAAACTTTCGACTAAGCAAGTTACAAATATCTTTTCTTTGCATACTGTCAAATATAACTGTCTGAGCCCTAAATGAAACTTTAACTTTAAAAACTTTTTTGATTATTAAAAGGCTGTGACCGTCCCAAGCTCAATAGTGTTAGTGTAAAGTTTTCAATTATATTGCATCCTAGGATGCTTTTTTTGGAAACTTAATGGTATGATGCTGATGATGGTACTGTTTTATTTTGAAATTTGAGATTTCAGGTGACATTCGGTATATGAAAGCATATTTCAGTTTGGACATTTTGTTAAAATGCTTAATCATCAGACAGTTCTCTTTCAACGTTTTTATGTTGTAATGCAAAAAGCACATAAAAAATGTTCGATTCTTTTTTCTTAGAATTTTGACGGTTGCTTGAAGTTGTTAAGACTCAATAAAATATGTCTCTATAGAAATGCTTGGATACCTATTTTTGAGTCACCTTTATCTATTAGATTAAAAAAATCAGAATTCTACTATTGTGTGTATTGTATACTGTGTAGATACAAATATTTGCTATAGTTTACAATTCTTTGATTTAGGTACAAACGTTTTCTTTATTGTTATGTGTTTTATCTCTGAGAATTAGTGTTTGGGAACTTTAAAAAGTTTAGATACACATAGAAAGTTCATTCTATGGTCTTATTCATGTGTCCTTCATTCTATTACTTATTGCCCCAAAAGTATAAGTCTAGTATTAAAACAGTACCAAGGACAGGCAGATTGATATAATACAAAGATACATATATGCAAATTTAAATTTAAATTTCTAATATTAAACATCATACATTTCTCACAATTTTAGACGTCCAATAACGGAAAAGATTTTTACTGTTTTGTATCTAATTTGGGCAAATTTTGAACATGAATTGAACATTATAAAAATTTGCTCAAATTCTATACTAAAATTGAACGTCCAAATGGTAATACGTCCAAGCAAAAAGAAACTTTTATTAGACGTCCAGTGCCATTTAAAATAAATTAGAAAAAGTCAAATTGCATTTTCCAAAACAAAGTTTCTAACTTAATAATTTAAATAAAACATAGTGTGGAAATTGATCTAGATTCTAGATCTAAAATTGTTGGAAATATGATTTCATATAGTCCTTAACCAACAAGTAATGTATTCAGTACAAAATGTAAAATTATTCTACACAAAAATGTTTTTACATGTTTTATTCAAACTGATTAACTTAAAGATATTAAATAACATAAGTTTTTGACGTCATACGTCCTATTGATTTTCCCAATAATTCTAATTTCTCAGATTTCTTCCATAGCATTATTTGCAGAAAAATTCTAATTCTAGTCAACTTTTCGAAACGTGTCTTACATTACATTAACATAAAACATTAGATATTGCTCATTCTGGTGCGTTATAATAATAGTAAGAAAAACAGAAATTAATGCCAGTTTCTGTTTCCCCCTAAAACCTGTAATTATAATAATGAAGAGGTATAAATACTAAATTGCTGGTTTAGTAAGAAAATTGATGTTTGCAAAAAACAGAGGAAATTTACTAATTTGTTGAAGGAATTGATTAAATATTTAATAAATGTTGAACTATTACCTACTAGGGCTTGCTAAATAAATAATTAATAAATAAAACTAGGTTAGGTTTAACTGTTAAATGTTAAGTGAACACATCATTCCAAAGACTGTTTCGAAATTGGATTGTAAAGCCATGAAAAAATAATAAAACCTTTGCAATACACTTCCTGCTCGATATACTTTATATATTTTTGTTAAATATATTTTTTTCATTAACTTCCAAAATTATTGTAAAATAATAACTATACAAAACAATTTCGAATTGTTATTATGCACACGACCAATTTAAATAAATTATATAGTATTATTTAATATTAGACAACAATCAGTGTTTGTACACATTTAGTGCTACAGCAGAGTGATTGAAACATAAAAACCTGTTAAATTAATTTTAAGATGATAAAACGCATTGGTGTTTTACATTGGCCTGCACCATTACCTGTTGAAAGAAAAAAATGTTAAAAATATATTTGTTTTAAAGCTGTATAATCACTAACCATGTCCAACTTAAATAATAAAACTTATTAAACATTCTGGAAATGTGTATTACGTGACTGTCCTTATTGTAAATTACTCCATCACTGTGTTCCCCCTACACCATTTCAATAATGATAATAAATCAAACACTAATATTTTATATAACATGTTAAATATTCTTCTGGTCTTCCTACTTACCTAATACTGATGTATTTACGACACATTGTTAGTATTACTAGTAGGTGTGCATGTAATGAAACGAATAATATTCTTTGTAAACAACGTTACGATTCCAATGTGTATAGTGATGAGAAGCTCGTTTGTGTAAAGAAGAAAAGTGTTTAATCATAAAATTGAACAATAAAATCAGACTAATGGATCAAAATTTGGCAGTGCATGTTGAAAATGCAACCAAAATATACGACGATAGGGAGATACTAAATAGTTTTTCTATGCACGTTCCTAAACATGCCATGTAAGTACTCCCATTGTTATCTAAAAAAAATGATTTTATTACATTTTATATTTTATTAGTTATGGTCTATTAGGAGCAAGTGGTTGTGGAAAAACAACACTCCTCAATTGTCTTGTAGGAATAAAAAGATTAAATTCCGGAAAGATTTGTGTTTTAGATAAAGATTTAGATTTAGGTGTTTTTCCATTTTCACAAATAGGTTACATGCCGCAGGTAATTTTTTTTCATAATAAATTTTCTTGATCTTAAAAAATATTTATATTGTTTTAAGGAAATCGGTTTAACATTAGAGTTTACAATTAAGGAAGCCGTTTGTTATTTTGCCAAAATATTTGGAATATCCTACAGTGTAACAAAAGAAAGATTTAGCCAGCTATCGAAGCTTTTAGATTTGCCGCCTTCCAGAAAGTATGTTGTTAATAATTAGTGCCTGCTTGATTAAGCAATTTTTAATTTTTTT